>PVLC010026715.1:7431-22578 GCA_004027655.1 Graphiurus murinus
TTTTGAAACTGAGTCTCACAAAGTTGCGGAGTGCCTCACTAGGTAGCTGAGGCTGGCCTCGAACCCAGATCCTCCGGTCTCAGCTTCCCGAATGCTGGGATTACAAGCGTGCGCCACCACGCCCGGCCCCAGTCCTATTTTTTATTCTTTCTTTTGAAACAGGGTCTCACTAAGTTGTGGAGGGCCTCACTAAGTAGCTCGGGCTGACCGTGAATCTGTGATCCTCCTGTTTCAGCCTCCCAAATGCTGGGATTACAAGCGTGTGCCACCACGCCTGGCTTCTAAAACTCTTTTGCATGTGAAATATGATTGCTACTGAAACCCATATGCCCTTTAAAGAATAACAGAATGAGGAACCATGCGCCAGCTGGTGCTACCGTAGCCAAATACCTGAGACCCCCCAGAATTTGCAAAGACCAGAGACTTATTTCTCACCATCTGGAGGCTGGAAGTTCAAGATCAAGGTGCAGGCCAGTTCATTGTTCACCGAGTACCTGTCCCCCTTTCCCCTCGGCTCTCGGGCTCACTTTTTTTTTTTTTTTTTTGTGGTGCTAGAGATTGAACTCAGGGGCATTCTACCTTCGAGCTACACCCCCAGTCCTATTTTTTATTCTTTATTTTGAAACAGGGTCTCACTAAATTGTGGAGTGCCTCACTAGGTAGCTGAGGCTGGCTGCGAACCCGGATTCTCCGGTCTCAGCCTCCCGAATGCTGGGATTACAAGCGTGCGCCACCATGCCCGGCTTCAGGCTCACTCTTGGGGCTTATAAATGCAATTTGTGTGGTGTGTGTATGTGTGTGTGTGTTAGTTACTGAGACTTGAGCCTGGGGCATTCTACCTCTGAATGTCACTCCCCAGTCCTTTTTTGTTTTTGAACAGGTCTCCCTAAATTGCAGCGGGCTTCCTCAAGTGGCTGAGGCTGGCTGTGAACCTGCGATTATCAGCGCGATTTGAAGCATGCCTTTCAAGAACTGTAACCACGTCATCTAGTGCACCCTTAAGCTTTGATAAACCTTCCTCTCTGATCATTCTCATTCTGCCATTAGGTTTTATATGCTATATGCTCTTTAGAGTTATGAAGACCCTACCTGAGTCTTTAAAAATGAAAAAGATTCAGCTGGGTGCAGTACACACCTATAACCCAGTAGTGGGGAGGCTGAGATAGGTGATGCACGCTTGTAATCCCAGCATTTGAGAGGCTGAAACCAGAGGATCCGGGTTTGCGGCCAGCCTCAGCTACCTAGTGAGGCACTCCGCAACTTAGTGAGACCCTGTTTCAAAATAAAGAATAAAAAAAAAATAGGACTGGGGGTGTAGCTCGGAGGTAGAATGCCCCTGGGTTCCATCCTCAGTACCGGAAAAAAAAAAGAAACTTAGCAAGACCCCATTAAAAAAATAAAAAGCCAGGAATGATGGCTCACATCTGTATCCCTGTACTTGGGAGGCTTAGACAGGAGGATCACAGGTTCTAGGCCAGTCTCAGCAACCTAGCAAGACCCTATTTTAAGGCAAAACAATAAAAATAAAAAAAGTTGGGAGTGAGCCAGGCGTGGTGGCGCACGCTTGTAATCCCAGCATTTGGGAGGCTGAGACCGGAGAATCTGGGTTCGTGGCCAGCCTCAGCTACCTAGTGAGGCCCTCCGCAACTTAGTGAGACCCTGTTTCAAAGTAAAGAATAAAAAATAGGGCTGGGGGTATAGCTCGGAGGGAGAATGGCCCTGAGTTCAATCCCCAGTACTGCAAAAAAAAAAAAAAAAAAAAAAAGTTGGGAGCATAGCTTGGAGGTAGAATACCTCTGAATTTGATCCCCAGTACGAAAACAGAACAAAACAAAACAAAAAAGAATACATAAAAAATAAAAAGGGATGGGAGTGTAGTGGGGAGATAGAATGCCCCTGGGTTCAATCCCCAGTACCATAAATAAATGAATAAGATTAAACTGATCTATCAATTTTTGAACATTGAAAGAACTATTTTTCTCTTTCCCTTTCCCTGCCAAAGTTATACCCATCAGCAAATATTTCTGAAATTTCCCTGTGAATAAAAACAAAACTACTGTTGCCAGGAGACACATGAAAGGAAAGCATCATTTTTATGCTTTTTGGAAAGTGTAGCATCTTGCACCATAGTTTCCATGGAGAAGCCCAATTATTAAGATTAATCAAATGCTGCAAAATTGAAATTTATGCAAAGAGACTAGATTTAGTAAGCAATTACGTATGCTTAGGGACAGCTAAGAGAAATATTTAGATTAAACCTCCCACCATGAATCATGCATTATCCCCGGGCATTAATTGTCTCAATTCAGAACTTTCTACACGTCAACTGCTTTTCTAGTCCTCCACTCCCCTGCCCGTACTGGAGAGTGAACCCAGGGGTACTCTACCACTGAGCTACATCCCCAGCCCCCATTTTTTGTGGTACTGGAAAATGAATCCAGAGGAATTCTACCTCCAAACTACACCCCCAGCCCTATTTTTTATTTTTATTTTTAAACAGGGTCTCACTAGGTTGATGAGAGTCTCACTTTTTTTTAATTTTTATTTTTTATTTGATGGTACTGGGATTGAACTCAGGGGCATTCTACCTCCAAGATACACCCCCAGCCCTATTTTTTTATTCTTAAAAAAAAAAAAAAGAGCCAGGGGTGGTGGCGCACGCTTGTAATCCCAGCATTCGGGAGGCTGAGACCGGAGGATCTGGGTTCGCGGCCAGCCTCAGCTACCTAGTGAGGCACTCTGCAACTTAGTGAGACCCGGTTTCAAAATAAAGAATAAAAAATAGGGCTGGGGGTATAGCTTGGAGGTAGAATGCCCCTGAGTTCAATCCCCAGTACCACAAAAAAAAAAAAAAAGGAAAGGAAACAAACACTTGGGAGTTGCTCAGCAAGGCAAAATTTTACTTCTGCAGAAAATGCAACCAACAAAAAGTCTGGCAAGCAAGCACACCGAGCGTGAAGTTGGCTAGGTTTTATCCCTGCACTGATCCTGCCCCATTCCCTGATTGGTGAGAGTTTGGGTTCACAACCCCTGTGATTGGCTAGTTTAAAGCACATGTCTGCCAGCTGTGGTGGCGCACACTTGTAATCTCAGTACTTGGGAGGCTGAGTCAGGAGAATAGGAGTTTGAAAGCCAGCTTCAGCTTAGTGAGGCCCTCCGCAACTCAGTAAGACTCTGTTTTAAAATAAAGAATAAAAAAATGGGGCTGCCCAGTACTTGGGAGGCTGAGACTGGACGATTGGGTTCGTGGCCAGCCTCAGCTACTTAATGAGGCCCTCTGCAACTTAGTGAGACCCTGTTTCCAAATAAAGAATAAAAAATAGGACTGAGAATGTAGCTCGGAGGTAAGAATGCCCCTGAGTTCAATCCCCAGTACTACAAAAAACAAAAAAACAAAAAAAACAAAAAAACACAATTCTGCATGATTGGCTAAAGGCAGGAGTTTTGACTTTTGTGGTTTGACAACTCAAGATTCCAGAAGCCAGGTGTGGTGGCACACGCTTGTAATACTTGGGAGGCTGAGACAGGAGGAGCACAGGTTCCAGGCCAGCCTTAGCAAGTAGTGAGACTCTTGTCAACCCAGTGAGACCCTGTTTCCAAATAAGAAATAAAATTGGGCTGGGGGGTGTAGCTCGAAGGTAGAATGCCTCTGAATTCAATCCTTAGTACCAAAACAAAACAAAAACAAAGACAAGTTCCAGGAAAACAAAAGTTATATAAGCTAAAATGGCTGCTATTTGACCAACCTGTTTGATAGAAAAGACTTTCATATGTCTTATAATCCGGACACTGTAAGGGATATATATGGAATGGTTGCAAAAAAAAAAAAAAAAAAAAAAAAAAAGTGTTTCTGTCTTGTTAAAATGATAAAGTGTCAGTCAGGCATGGTGGCATACGCTTGTAATCCCAGCATTCGGGAGGCTGAGACAGGAGGATCCAGGTTTTCCGCCACCCTCAGCTACTTAGTGTGGCACTCCGCAACTTAGTGAGACCCTGTTTCAAAATAAAGAATAAAAAATAGGGCTGGGGGTATAGCTCGGAGGTAGAATGCCCCTGGATTCAATCCTCAGTACCGTGAAAAGAAAAAAAAAAAAAAAAAATTCATACCCTTCTCTGGAGAAGTGCTCTCTGCCGGTGGGAGTCGCCGGTGGGAGTCACCTTACCTATCCATGCCGGGGCGGCTATGTTCCCTCTCAGGGCATCGGGTAGCCAGAGACTCACTGATGTCGAGGGGGGCGGGTACAAAGGAGGCTGAGCTTGCCCGGCTGTACAGTGATGCGTGCCTGTAATCCTAGTGCTTGGGAGGCTGAGACAGGAGGATCAGCTACTTAGTGAGACTCTCAGCAACCTAGAGACCCTGTTTCAAAACAAAAATAAAGCCAGGTATGGTGCGCACACGTGTAATTCCAGTACTTGGGAGGCTGAGACAGGAAGATCACAGGTTCGTGGCCAGCCTCAGCTACTTGGTGAGGCTCTCTGCAACTTAGTGAGATCCTGTTTTAAAATAAAGGATAAAAAATAGGGCTAGGGGTGTAGCTCAGAGGTAGGATGCCCCTGGGTTCCATCCCCAGTACCACACACACACACACACACACACACACAAAAGGTCTGGGGGTGTAGCATAGAGGTAGAATGTCTCTGGGTTTTTTGTTTGCTTTTGTTTTTTAGAACTGGGGACAAGAATCCCAGCTTCGGCTTCAGTTTCTGCTTCTGGGAACCCAACCTAAGACAGTGATGAACTTTGATATTTTTTTGGCTTCTTCTTCCTAATAGCACCAGAGTTTCTTTGGGGGGAAATAGCCAACCCGTAGCAGGCAGTGTTGATGTGACTATAAATCTAGGTACGCACCTTTCCATCATGGGCGCTGCAGGGGTTCCCAGAGACTCCCTCCGTTCCATCCTTCCTCTCATTGCCGGGTACAGCAAGCCCGGGCATGTGACACTGTCTTCTGGGATCATGAATCTTCCATGAGTAATACAAAAACAGAATGGCTCATTATATATAATCCATTTATCCCAGCATGGACTCCTTCTGGATCTTTCTGTTCTTCTTGCCTCTTTTAACTCTGTGTGTCTGTGTGTGTGTGTGTGTGTGTGTGTGTGTGTGTGTGTAAGGGGTGGGGATGTACTGGGGATTGAACCCAGGAGCACTCTACTACTGAGTAACATCCCCAGCCCTTTTAGAAATTTTTCAGATTTTAAGACAGGTCTAGCTAAGTTGCTCAAGCTTGCCTCGAACTTACGATCTTGCCACATGAGCCTCCCAAGTAGCTGGAGTTACTGGCCTGAGCCATTGCCAAACTCTGCCCCTTAACTTCTGCAGCCTTGGTTCCTGCCCATTTCCAAGTTGTTTGGTTAGTCTTTCTTAAGTGCCCAAATCCTTCAGTACATTGACTTTTGCATAAAGAAACTTGAAAGCAACTCAAGTTCTCTTACTTATAATCAGAAGAATCCTAAGCAATGCCGTTAACTAAGGTTTCTGAGTCAACAACGAACGGGGACTGAATCTCTAATGCAGAACAGGGTTCTAATCCTGGGGCTTCTAATCTTGGAGAGGCGCCTACCTGCGCAGCTCTCCCGGCTTCAAGGGAGAGGTGAGAGGTTACAGGGCTTCTCTTACCTGGGTAAATTGTACTTTGTTCTTCTGTGAGCTGCCGGGCTAGTTTCTTTTCTTACAAAGCCAGTGACTGGCTTTCAGTTTCCAAATATACATCTCCATCTGAAATCTCCTCTCCGTTGGCACCCCCCCTCCGTCTCTCCCTTCTTTTCTTCTGCATTCTTTCAATAGCCCTGAAAATAAAGTGGTTCAACTGCACGTAGACAGCTGCACTTCCTAATAAAAATATCTTCTGTTGAAAAAAAACCTTTCTTCTGAATAATTTTTCCCCAAAATGGTTCAGTTTGGGGATATAAAGAGAGGAAACGAGCTCAAGAGAAAAACCAAAAATAGACACATGATTCCAGAGGAACCTGAAGACCCCCTCTGGTCTGCGGCACCACACAGCCATTGCTCCAAGGATGCTGTCACTCTGATTTTACAGAATACTCGGGATCTCATTATTTGACTCCAGCTGTCCTCGGATAATAATGAGTTCATCTTTTATGATTGTAACAAAGTACAGGCAGATACTTTCCTCTTGCTGGGAGCACTCTTTTCACTGTTTTGTTTTTCTTTTCTTTTCTTTTTTTCTTTCACAGTATCTTTGTTGCACATCCTCAAAGCAAATACATTTTCATTTGGGATTTTTTTTTTTTGGTACTGGGGATTGAACTCAGGGACATTCTACCTCCCAGCTACACCCCCAGCCCTAGTTTTCGTTCTTTATTTTGAAACAAGGTCTCACTAAGTTGAGGAGGGCCTCACTAAGTAGCTGAGGCTGGCTGTGAACCTGCTATCCTCCTGTCTCAGCCTCCCAAGTACTGGGATTACAAATGTGCACCACTGCTCTTGGTTTTAAATTTGGGACATTTTTATTGGATCCTATTGAGAGGGGAGAGAGTTGGAAGACCATTTAGGGCATCAATCTCTAGCTGCTTCAAATTCTGGCTATTAAAGGTACTTTATCACTAGGCATGGTGGCACATGCCTGTAATCCCAGTGCTTGGGAGACTGAGGCAGGAGGGTTACAAGGTTCGAGGACAGCCTCAACAACTTAGTGAGATTCTATTTTCAAATAAAAAAATAAGCCAGGCGTGGTGGCGCATGCTTGTAATCCTAGCATTTGGGAGGCTGAGACCAGAGGATCCGGGTTCTTGGATAGCCTCAGCTACCTAGTGAGGCACTCTGCAACTTAGTGAGACCCTGTTTCAAAATAAAGAATAAAAAATAGGACTGGGGTGTAGTTCAAGGTAGAAGACCCCTGGGTTCTATACCTAGTACCAAACAGAAATAAATAAACAAACAAACAAATAAATAAATCTTTATCCACAAGTAGTAGAAGAAAGAAATTCCACATAAACCTCATCTAAAACAACAGCCCTGCCAGGAGTGGTGGCACATGCCTGTAATCCCAGTACTTGGGAGGCTGAAAACAGGAGGATTGAGGATTAGAGGCCAGCCCCAGTAATTTAGCAAGACTCTGTTTCAAAATAAAAAATAAAAAGGACTGGGCTATAGCTGGGAGGTAGAATACGCCTGAGTTCAATCCCCAGTAGCAAAACAAAACCAAACAACAGCACTGGGAACCCCAGCCTTAGGCTTAGAAACAAGGTTGTTGCATACAAGTAAACAGAATATTATCAGATAAGGAGTTGCACATAAAGCCGGGCTGTGGCTTGTAATGCCAGTACTTGGGAGGCTGAGACAGGAGGATTCAGGTTCGTGGCCAGCCTCAACTACTTAGGGAGGCCCTCTGCAACTTAGTGAGACCCTGTTTCAAAATAAAGAACAAAAAATAGGGCTGGAGTGTAGCTCAGAGGTAGAATTCCCCTGGGTTCAATCCCCAAAAAAAGAAAGAAAGAAAGTACTTATAGGTAAGCTTGCTATGTTTGGTGTGTGTGTGTGTGTGTGTGTGTGTGTGTGTGTGTGTGTGTATGTGTTGCTGGGGATTGAACCCAGGGGCATTCTACCTCTGAGCTGCACTCCCAGCCCTTTTTATTTTGAAACAAGAACCTGTGATCCTCCTGTCTCAGCCTCCTAAGTCTTGGGAGTATGGAATTACAGGCATGTGCACTAGACTCAGCTAGCTTGTCATATTTGCATTAGAGTTCTTTTTTTTGGTGGGGAGGGGTACTGGGAATTGAACCCAGGGGCATTCTACCTCCGAGCTACACCCCTAGCCCTATTTTTCTTTTTCTTTTGAAACAAGGTCTCACTAGATTGATTAGAGTCTCACTATTTGCTGAGGCTGTCCTCGAGCCTGCAATCCTCCTGTCTCAGCTTCCAAAGTACTAGGATCACAGGTGTGTGCCACCATGTCTGGCTCTTGTCCACTTTTTTTTTTTTTTGGTGGTACTGAGGATGAAACCCAGAGGCATTCTACCTCCAAGCTACGTCCCCAGCCCTATTTTTATTCTTTATTTTGAAACAGGGGCTCACAAAATTGCAGAGGGCCTCAACAAGTAGCCCTGGTGGTGAACTTTTGATCCTCCTGTCTCAGCCTCCCAAGTACTGGGATTACAAGTGTGCACCACCACGCCTAGCCCCACTCCCCAGCCCCAGTAACTTTAGACATTAATTGCAGGACGCAGCAGCTTGGACTTGACCGGGTGAGTCATCATAATGGATAGCATCATTGCCCTAAAGGCAAGGTACACCAGGATAGGGCCTGGTCCTGCCCTATGCAGGGTTTGGGTTTTTAACTCTTCCAGTAGTGTGTGTGTGTGTGTGTGTGTGTGTGTGTGTGTGTCACTGGGGATTGAACTCAGGGGCATTCTACCTCTGAGCTATACCCCCAGCCCTATTTTTTAATTCTTTATTTTATTTTTTTAATTTTTATTTATTTATTTGCAGTCCTGGGATTTGAACTCAGGGGCATTCTACCTCTGAGCTATACCCCCAGCCCTATTTTTTATTCTTTATTTTGAAACCGGGTCTCACTAAGTTGCAGAGTGCCTCACTAGGTAGCTAAGGCTGGCTCCGAAACCGGATCCTAGTTCTCCTGACCGAACTCACCTGGAGGAACTGCAGAAGCGGCTCTGTGTGGCCTTGCCCATCTCCACCTTCCAAATCCCATGAGTGAGAGCGAATCCCATAGCCTAGACTTATATCATCCAGTAGTCCAGCTGCAATTGTGTCTGGGAATGTAGAGTTTAGTTTTCCCAACCTCTGCAGTCAAACTAAAGGGCTCAATCGGATCTTCAGACTCAATCAATTATGCCACTGCTCTTAGGATAGACACTCGATTCTTGTGTGTGTGTGTGTGTGTGTGTGTGTGTGTGTGTGTGTGTGTGTGGTACTGATTGAACCCAGAGGCATTCTACCTCTGAACGATACCCCTAGCCCTATTTATTTTACCTATTATTATTATTATTATTATTATTATTATTTTACTCTACTGGGGATTGAACCCAGGAGCATTCTACCTCTGAGCTACACCCCCAGCCCTATTTTTTATTCTTTATATTGAAACAGGGTCTCACTAAGTTGCAGAGGGCCTCATTAAGTAGCTGAGGCTGGCCGTGAACCCGGATTCCCCCCAGACTTAGCCTCCCAAGTACTGGGATTACAAGCGTGTGCCACCATGCCCAGCTTTTATACTTTATTTTGAAACAGGGCCTCACTAAGTAGCTGAGGCTGGCTGCGAACCTGGGATCCTCTTGTGTCAACCTCCCAAGTACTGGGATTACAAGTGTGCGCCACAATGCCTGGCTTTATTTTTTTTATTTTGAAACAAGGTCTCGCTGGGCGTGGTGGCACACGCTTGTAATCCCAGCATTCAGGAGGCTGACACAGGAGGATCCGGGTTTGCAGTCAGCCTCAGCTACCTAGTGAGGCCCTCCACAACTCAGTGAGACCCTGTTTCAAAATAAAAAATAAAAAATAGGGCTGGGGGTATAGCTCGGAGGTAGAATGCCCCTGAGTTCAATCCCCAGTACCGCAAAAAAAAAAAAGAACCAGGGTCTCATTATGTTGCGGAGGTCCTCACGAGGTTGCAGAGGCTGGCCTCACAGCTTCGATCCTCCCGTCTCAGCCTCATCCCAAGTACTGGGATTAGAAGCATGCACCACCATACCCGGCTTCCAGTAGTGTTCGTTAGAGACAATGAAATGAAGGGACCTGAGACGACCCTCTCACACCCAGGCTGTACTCTGTACTGGATACCAAGGGCTGTGAGAGTAAAAAAATAAAAATAAATAAATACATTCAAAGACCATTCTAGAACCAAGGCTTTTGTTGAATCTTGAAACCGGGAGAAAACGTGGGGCTCCTTATTCCAGGCCAAACTCTGTCCCGTTCGGAAACTTCTCCCCTAACATTCTAGCCAGATTCTCATCTAGTGTGTGTGCAAACCGGAGCTTAAAGCAAACATGCTGAGCAATTAGACATTAACAATTAACACTTAAACTCTTTAACAAATTGATACTGAGGGATCATAAAAAAACGAGAAGTTGGAGGCCAGCCCAGGACCTCAGTTGAGAGGAGCGGCCTCAGAGGATCCGGTCAAGGGACGGCTTTGCTTTCTTTCCCGATGTGCTGAATTTCATCAACATTATTGCTTGAGCGTGTGGACTCGGAGAAAGAACAAATTTACACTCCTCTTGCTTTTGTTTCTATATTTGATTCATCAAAGTTCCCTCCAATTAACTCACCCATTTCATGGCCTACCTTTCTTCCCTAAAGTAAAACATTCAACATACTAATTAGTGTTAAATAACTTTAAGGTAAAAATGAAAGAAATGCTGGTGTGGGGGTGCACGCCTGTCATCCTAGTACTTGGGAGGCTGAGACAGGAGGATCGCAGGTTTGAGGCCAGCCTGAGCAGTTTAGTGAGGCCTTCAGCAATTTAATGAGACTCTGTTTCAAAATAAAAAAATTATAAATAAGTAAAATAGGGCTGTGTGTGTAGCTCAGAGGAAGAATGTCCCTGAGTTCAATTTCCAGTACCAAAAAAAAAAAAAAAAGAATAAATAAAACCCTACCCCCTCCTCAATAAACTTAATTGAATTTAGGAGGTCTCTGAAATATATAGCAGGTTGATGAATACATATTCTTTTTTTTTTTTTGCGGTACTGGGGATTGAACCCAGGGGCATTCTACCTCCGAGCTATACCCCCAGCCCTATTTTTTATTCTTTATTTTGAAACCGGGTCTCGCTAAGTTGCGGAGTGCCTCACTAGGTAGCTGAGGCTGGTCGCGAACCCGGATCCTCCGGTCTCAGCCTCTCAAATGCTGGGATTACAAGCATGCGCCACCACGCCCGGCTATGAATACATATTCTGAGTTGGTGAAATAAACCATTTGGGTGCCATCTTTAATTTCTTCCAATCACAATAACTATTACTCCAGATCTTTCTTTCTCTCTCTTTCTTTCTTTTTTTTTTGGGGGGGGGTACTGGGGATAGAACACAGTGGTATTCTACCTCGGAGCTACACCCCTAGCCTGATTTTATTTCTTATTTGGAAACAGGGTCTCACTAGGTAGATGAGTCTCACTACTTTCTGAGGCTGGGTTTTTTTTTTTTTTTTTTTTTTTTTTTGCGGTAGTGGGGATTGAACTCAGGGGCATTCTACCTCCGAGCTACACCCCCAGCCCTATTTTTTATTCTTTATTTTGAAACAGAGTCTCACTAAGTTGCAGAGTGCCTCACTAGGTAGCTGAGGCTGGCCGCGAACCCGGATCCTCCGGTCTCAGCCTTCCGAATGCTGGGATTACAAGCATGCGCCACCATGCCTGGCTTGAGGCTGGTCTTGAACCTGCGATCCTCCTGTCTTATCCTCCAAAGTACTGAGACTACAGGCATGGGCCAACACACCTGGATCCTGGTTTATTTATTTATTTGTTTGTTTATTTATTTATTTTAACAGTTCTATACCCTACACCTTCTACTGCCCAATTTTGGTCCCTAAAGTTAGAAGTTATGGCAATTGCAGTTATTGGAACTCTGCTAAATTTGGCCTCATTTTGCAAAGTGAAGAGGACTTTGCTCAAAATACAGCCTGTTTTTTTACACAGCTAAAATGAACCAGTCTTATAAGTAAGGAGGAGTAAATTGGAGGATCTAAGTTAATTAATCCTACATACTGTTGCTATAGCTCTTCCCGGGCAGCTGGAGAGAAAAGCCGAGTTTCCCCTCCAGAAGCCAGGTCGTTGCCATCATCACCGAAAACCAGGCCAGCAGAAGGGTGTTCTCAGGCAACTGGTTTTGCTGGTGGCAGCTCCTGCTGAATCATCAGGGGAATTTAAAGAAAATGTGGGTGTTAACTGCAAGAATCAAAACAGGCAGAAAGCCCAGAGAAAAAAGGTGGATAGTCCTGTCTTCTGCTTGACTGTAGAACTGTCTGTGGCTATTTTGAAGTAATTTTTTTTTTTTTTTTGGAAATACTGGGGATTGAACCTAGGGGCATTCTACCTCTGAGCTATACCCCCAACCCAATTTTATTTCTTATTTGGAAACAGAGTCTCACTAGGTTGATGAGAGTCTCACTGCTTGCTGAGGCTGTCCTTGAACCTGTGATTCTCCTGTCTCAGCCTCCCAAGTATTGGGATTACAAGCGTGCATCACCATGCCGGGCTATTTTGAAGTAATTTAAAAGTTCAAGCAAGCTGGGCATGGTGGCACACACTTGTAATCCCAGTACCTGAGAGACTGAGACCGGAGGATCCAGGTTCACAGCCAGCCTCAGCAACTTAGTGAGGCCATCTGTAACTCAGTGAGACCCTGTTGCAAAATAAAATAATAAAATAGGGCTGAAGGTGTGGCTCAGAAGTAGAATGCCCCTGGGTTCCATCTCTAGTAACACACATAAAAAAATTATATATATATATATATATATATATATATAATGCCTCTGCGTTCCATTCCCAGTACCACAAAAATAAATAAATAAATAAATAAATAAATAAATAAATAAATAAACAAAATAGATATAGCTCCTTCCAAGGATGGGCAGGCATTGCAGGTTAATGAGGAAGTCTGGAAAAGCCAGAAGCTTAGGAATGGAGAACACAGACCCAAAGAAAAATGCTTCTGTCTCTGTAGGAGAAGAAAATGAACTTGAATTGTGAGGTGTTTTCATTTTCTGCTATTTGAGAGGAATCTGTGACCACGGTGTCGTCACATGAACTTAAAAATGGAAAACAAGGTTTGCAAAAGGCGTCCAGGCACCACAGGGTGTGAGAACGAATAGGAAAAATGCCTCCTGCCGCACGCACTTCCAAAGCATGACCTCATTTTGCCCAGGGCGGCCAGCGAACCCTCGCAGCAGGGACCTGTGACAAGCTGACGGCAGCAGGTGCCCGCTTGGGCCTCTGGATCCTGCCTCTGCCATAGCAAAACATGGCGACACTTTTGGAGGCCGGCTACGTGCCAGGGTCTCTGCTGGGCCATCAGACTCACATGGCACAAAATCTCCTGGTCAATTCAGTGAAGTGGGTATTATCACAGTACTTGGGAGGCTTGAAATCCCAGTACTTGAGAGGCTAAGACTGGAGGATCCAGGTTCGAGACCAGCCTCAGCTACTTAGTGAGGCCTCTGCAACTTAGTGAGACCCTGTTTCAAAATAAAGAATACAAACTAGGATGGCATTGTAGCTCAGAGGTAGAATGCCTCTGGGTTCAATTCTCAGTAACACACACACACACACACACACACACACACACACACACACACACACACAAGGTTTCACTGATAAGGGTTCAGGCCGCCATCCTTACGGGGCCCTGGGTAGTATTAGGTAATGCTAATTATTACCACCTAAGAAGATTAGCACAGATTGTGGGAGGAGGATTCCCGTTGGGTTAAAGGTCACCTGCTCACAAATCTCTTAGTTGAGGGGAGCTGCAAGCAGTCCATTGGGAGGGGCCGCACTGAGGAATCGAGGAGGCCAGGAGGAGGGCGTGTTTCAGGGACCCACGTGGGGTGTGAGTAGTTTAAATCTGTCTTAGGTACAGGGAAATTCTTTTCCTTTTTATATTTCTTTCCTTCCCTTTTCTTTCTTTCCTTTTTTTTTTCTTTTTGTGGTCCTGGGGATTGAACCCAGGGGCACTCTACCTCTGCGCTACACCCCCAGCCCTATTTTTAATTTTTTATTTTGAAACAGGGTCTCACTAAGTTGCCAAGGGCCTCACTAAGTAGCTGAGGCTGGCCTCGAACTTGTGATCCTCCTGTCTCAGCCTCCCAAGTACTGGGATTAGAAGCGTGTGCCATTATGCCCAGCTTATTTATTTATTTATTTATTTATTTTGCGGTACTGGGGATGGAACTCAGGGGCATTCTACCTCCGAGCTATACCCCCAGCCCTATTTTTTATTCTTTATTTTGAAACCGGGTCTCACTAAGTTGCAGAGTGCCTCACTAGGTAGCTGAGGCTGGCCGCGAACCCGGATCCTCCGGTCTCAGCCTCCCGAATGCTAGGATTACAAGCGTGCGCCACCACGCCCAGTTCAGCTTATTTATTTATGTATGTATGTATGTATTTACGTATTTATTTATTGTGGTACTGGGGATTGAACCCAGGGGTTTTCTACCTCTGAATTACATCACCAGCCCTATTTTTCATTATTTTGAAACAGGGTCTCATTAAGTTGCAGAGGTCCTCACTAAGTAGCTGAGGCTGGTGGAGAATCTGTGATCCTCCTGTCTCAACCTCCCAAGTACTGAGATTACAAGCATGCACCACCACACCCAGTTTATTTTATTTAGAAATAGTCTCGCTAGCTGGGTGTGGTGGCTCACGCTGAGACAGGAGGATCGCAGGTTCGAGGCCAGCCTCAGCTACTTAGTGAGGCCCTCCACAACTTCGTGAGACCCTGTTTCAAAATAAAGAATAAAAAATAGGGCTGCGGGTGTAGCTCTGAGGTAGAATGCCCCTGGGTCCCATCCCCAGTCCTGCAAAACAAAAAACAGCAAAGTGCTTTCTTCTGCCTTTCCCAGTGTAGGTTTTATGGACTCCGTCTGACCCAGCGGATTCTGTCCCCCATGAAGGTTTATTTCTGCTCCTAGACATAGTACCAGTCACGTGGTTCTCCCAAAGGTAGGAAGAGATAGTCTATCTTGCTAGAAGTCAGCCAGTGAGGAAGGAAGTACAGTCAGCTCCTGAGACCCACAGGAGCACAGCTTGGCTCCTGGCTAGGCAGCCGTGTCTGGCCAGTCTGTCTTCCGTGTCACGACGTAAATGAACTTCTAAAAACAACCCCAGCCCGGAGTCTGAAGGCCTGGCCAGGGCTGGGCGGTCGGTGCTGCTCTCAGAGCCGGCGGAGGGCCAAGTGCGTGCCCCGGAGAAGTGGTTGAGAATGGCCCAAAATGGCAAGTGACTTAACCGCGTGGAGATTCAGCTTTCCTATCTGAAAAACAACAGGGGGAGCCTGAGGAGATCGGGCCCGTGTCTCTGCACGTTGGAGGATTCTGCTCTCGTACGCTGACAGGCCCGGCCTGCAACTCCACAGACAAGGAAGGCGGTCTGTAGGTCACAGCCTTCCAGGGAAAACTCCTCCTCCCAGCTTAGGACTCATTGTCTTTTTTTTTTTTTTTTTTTTTTTTTTTTG
>PVLC010026716.1:0-22187 GCA_004027655.1 Graphiurus murinus
ACACACACACACACACACACACACACACACACACACACACAAATTAATAATTTAAATAATGGTATAATAGAACATAACATTAATCTTTGCCAAAATGTTAAAAGTGGTTGATTTCCAGGTGACTGGATTATGGGTGATTTTTATTTTCTAATAATTTTATCCATGTTTTCTAAATATTCTTTAATGAGCACCTATTTCTTTAAGAAGGAGGGGAAATGGATTTGTTTAAATGAAATGGTCATTTATTGATTAAAGTCTCTAGATACATTCAATTTTCACTTATATCCTGACAATTTAAAGTAAAGTCTTCCATCAGTCTTGCTGCTTCTTACAGAAGACGGTACAAGATTTGCAGACTTGCTAGGTCAGCAAAGTGCTATCTTGGGACGCTCAATGAAATGCTTACTTGCAAAACTGGGTTAAAGATGAAAATGAGAATGAGAACTCTCCCAATTTCACATCAATTTCTTACTATGAAAAAAATCCAAGCCAAAGTCAAAAGACCAAGGTTAACCTTAACCACTGGCCAATTAGGGCAAAGATCACATGTACATCATTTTCATCTGTAAAATGTAGAAAATGCCTGACAGAGGCCGCGTAATTCTAAGGAGCCACCACATGCCTTTGCCTCATAATATGACCTGTACACATGGGGTAGGATGTCCCTCTCCTACTGGACGTCTGAAAACTTTAGAGATAATAATAGTGACCTCAGAGAAGGCAGGGTTTAGCAAAATATGCATACTGTCAAAAGAAAATTAACTTCAAGCCGGGCGTGGTGGCACACGCTTGTAATCCCAGCATTTGGGAGGCTGAGACTGGAGGATCCGGGTTCTCGGCCAGCCTCAGCTACCTAGTGAGGCACTCCGCAACTTAGTGAGACCCTGTTTCAAAATAAAGAAGAAAAAATAGGGCTGGGGGTGTAGCTCGGAGGTAGAATGCCCCTGAGTTCAATCCCCAGTACCGCAAAAAAACAAAGAAAGAAAGAAAATGAACTTCAAATCTAGAAACCTGATTAGTCCCTTCTGACAGCATTTATCAAACAAATGAAATCTGGCCAAATTTTAAACATTTCACAGTATTTTTCTAATTAGTCCGGTATCTCTGTTCATATCACTAATATGAACAGAGACAGTATTAAAAATCCAGGAATAGAGATAAATGAGAAGAGAAAACAGGAAGGAGTAGAAATCGTTACAGAATTATTTCAGAAAGTGCATGTCATCAACACGATAGATTCCACGTCTTCACATCAATGGATGAGATGATTTGAGGAGCTTCTTCCTTATTTATTTAACGGGTAATCATTAAGCATTGTCTATAGCATAGCATGTACTAATCTAGGTTTTCGACCAGAGAAGCCATTCTCTACAGCGTTTTCTTCACTCAAAATCAAAAAGATTGACGAGAGATAGACATGATTATTCACTACTGTCAAAACCCCCGGCATCTGTTACACACATCAAAGGTCTATCCTTGACATTTGTGGAGTAGGATAATAGCCAAAGTTATTTAAGAAGAAAAGAGGCTTCAAATAAAAGTGGATTCGTAAATCGATATGAAAACTATTCTAATTAGAGAAAAATGCATCATATGAAATTTAAATTAGACATTTGGAAAGGGTAAAGCAAATCTTACCTGCGGGAAACTTTGTTTGGTTGTCCATATTTAATATCCAGACATGGCAAAATAAAAAAGATGGCAGCTCTATATCCATCGCCATTATTTTTTAACTGGCCCATAAAATTCAGCAGTCCACGAGCCACTGGTACCCATAGCTTTTGAGCCATCCAAAAGGTGGCTCAAATTGGGATCAAGGTACAAGGTGGTAAATTTGGAATTCTGCCCCTAACAAAATGTTATACGTGCATAAATCTAATCAAGGAGGTGAAAGAACTCTAAAGAAAGACTCCATGTTCTTAGATAGGCAGAATAAATCTTGTCAAAATGGATATACTACAAAGAATGATCTACAGACTTAACACAATCTCAATTAAAACACCAGTGACACTCTTCACAGAGCTAGAAAAAAAAATCTTACAATTCATATGGAATAACAAAAGACCCAGAAGAGCCAAAGCCATCCTAAGCAAAAAGAACCATGCAGGAAGCATTGCAATACCTGATTTCAAATTACATTACAGAGCTACTGTAACAAAAACAGCATGGTATTAGTACAAAAATAGACATATAGACCAATGGAATAGAAGACAGAAACAAATCCACACACAGCCAGCTGATTATTAACAAAGGAGCCAGAAACATACAGTGGAGAAAAGAAAGCCTTTTCAACAAATGGTGCTGGGAAAACTATATATCCAAATATACAAGAATGAAATTAGACCCTCTTTCTCACCCTGCACAAGAGTCAACTCAAGATGGATCAAAGACTTGGAAATTAGACCAGAAACTTTGATATTACTTTGAAAACATAGGACCAACACTCTGACACAAAGGCACTGGTAGAGACTTCCTCAACAAGACCCCCAAAGCCCAGGAAATAAAATCAAGAATCAATAAGTGGGATGCTTTCAAATTAAAAAGCCATGCAGCAAAGGATACAAACAAGAGTCTGAAGAGAGAGCCTACAGAAGGGGAGGAAATCTTTGCCAACCATTCCTCCAACAGAGACCTGTTATCTAGAATATTAAAAAAACTCAACACACACACACACAAACAATTAAAAAATAAGCAATTGAACTGAATGGACACTTCTCAAAAGAAGATACCAATGAACAAATATATATTTTAAAAAGTTCAACATTATTAGCAACCAGGAAAATGCAAACCAAAACTACACTTAGATTCCATGTAACTCCTGTTAGAATGGCAATCAGGAATGCAAACAATAATAAATGCTGGTGAGGATGTGGGGAAAACAGAACGCTTATACACTGGTAGTGGGATTGTAAATTAGGAGATCAGTATGGAGCTCCTCAAAAGACAAGACATGGAGCTACCATATGACCCAGCTACACCATGCTCGGTATGTCTCCTAAAGAACTGAAGTCAGAATACTATCGTGGCACTTGCATAACCACGTTCACATCAGTGCAATCCATAATGGCCAAATTATGGAACCAACCTAGGTGTCTGTCAACGAATGAATAAGGAAAATGTGGGATGAACCACACGATGGAATTTTACTCAGCCATAAAGAAACATGAGATTGTGTCATTTGCAGGGAAATCGGTGGAAAGAGAGAATATGGTGCTAAGTGAGATCTGCAGGTCTTGGAAAATCAATGTGTTTTCTCTGATATGGAGGCTGAGACAAGAGCCTGACTTACCCTTGGGAGGCTGAGAAAAGAGAGTCACAGATTCAAGGCCAATCTCAGCAATATAGACACTGTTTAAAAATTTTTTAAAAAGGCCGGGAATGTCCTGGATTTAATCCCCAGTAAAAAATAAATAAATAAATAAACTTAATATCTTTCTCCAATGGAAGTTGCTTGTAAGTTAAATCGACTAACATCTATAACTTTGTAGAAATTCTTTTCTATGCAGAGAGCAAAGAACTGGCTAGGAGCCATAACTTTGAAATATGTTCTGTGAAGTTCATATTTTTAAGTTAACTTTACCCAGGGAAAGTCACCAACTCAATTTTCAACAAATTAGATTATGTTTTATCTCTAGGAAAGCATCTGGTAGCTTTCTAGGAAAAGGAACCCACGAGTCATTTTTTCTGCTTGGCCAGAAATGCAAGTTCTATATAAATTCACAGAATGAGCGCCGCCATACAACAGCCAAATCTCAAAATAAAACCAGAAAGTAGATTCACTATGAAGACTATTCTTAGCCTCCTTCTCATAGTACAATTAAGAATCCAGGATTTACATATGTCCTCAAAAAGGGGGTTTGCTGCGCAGGCCTGGTTCCTCTTGGTGTGCATGTGGCGCGGGGGTAAGGGGGGTGTCATGGCACATTTGTACCAGTTTCACTCCCCTCCTCTTTCCCACGATCTCCTTTCTATAACTACTGGCCCCCCTTCTATTTTCATAAATACCTCCCCTGCCCCCCTTGTTTTCTTTTTTCTCTTTAGCTTCCATGTGAGAGTAAACACATGGCCCTTGACTTTTTGAGTCCGGCTTATTTTGCTCAGCATGTCCGCTACCAAGCTCTTTGATTAATGTTTGGAGCTGATATAATTGACTCATGGAGGCTGCAATCCTAGCAGTGGATGATTGTAACAGACTTATCTGGGGTTGACCCAGGCCAGTAGGGTGTGGTGGAAGTAGATCCTGGGGTGTGGCCTTGGGGATTACATATGGTTCCTCCTCCCTCTCTCTGCCTCCCACCACCATGCCCTGAGATCCGTGATCCCTGGCCTCACACCAACTGAACCCAAAACCGTAAGAAGATAAATCTTCCTAAGTTCCATGGGGAAGTCTTTACATTCTAGCTGTAAGAGTGCTGGTGGATACACTAAAGAGTTGTATCCACGATCCTTTTCTAGTCATTGATCCTATTGTAAATAAGTAGAGATGGTTTCAAGAATGGAAGTGGGTAGACTTGTAATTTTTTATCGATTTTCCTTATACCCTCATTCCCAGCACCCAAGATCTCTACAAACCTGCAAAGTCCTGGTAAGTCCTAAAAAGAGCCACACAAAATGAGGCTTGAAGTCAGAGCAAGATGAGGTCAACACGTCTGGACATCCCTGCATGCACAGCAGTGCACTGAATATATTAAATACCCACGCAAGTAATTAAGACACTCAAAGCCCAACCTTTCACCTTCCATAATTATCCCTGATGAATGTTCAGTCTCTGCTAACATATTTCTAGTAAAAAATCGTTTTAAGGTGGCCTTTCCATCTTCCCTAACCATGACCTTTTCTCCTTCTGTCTTCTAGGAGGGACTTTACTTTTGAAAAATTTAAGGGCAAATAAAGTGCTTTTTCCTTTTTTGCCCATTTTTAACCTTTTTTTTTTTTTGTGGTACTGGGGATTGACTCAGGGGCATTCTACCTCCAAGCTACAGTACCCCAGCCCTATTTTTTATTCTTTACTTTGAAACAGGGTCTCACTAAGTTTTGGAGGGCCTCACTAAGTAGCTGAGGCTGGCCTCGAATCTGAGATCCTCCAGTCTCAGCCTCCCAAGTACTGGGATTACAAGCATGTGCCACCATGCCTGGCAGGAATTCCTCTAAAGAATGTAACACCAAAGTGTCTTTGTTAGTTATTACAAGACACAGGTTTGCAATTCTCTGCACTGTTCCTTCACCTTGGAAGAACTGCACCGTGGGCCAATGATGCTCTGGCTTTAAGCTAAATCATGTCCTCACAGAGCTGCTCTAGGGCTACGACTGATCCTCATAGTAAACTTAGAAGTCTGGAAAGACAAGTATTATTATCTCAAGGCTGAAAGCCGTTAAATGATTTACTCAAGGCCAGAAGGTCAAGCACATGGAAATTGGAGCCGACTTCACCATTTCCAATACACTGCCTCCCACTTCCGCTAGCAGAATTAGACTTCCCACTAACACCAGGATGCTAAATGTTTCCAACACTATTATTTCTTATATCTATGCCAGTTTCATAATCTATATTAGGAACTCTTTTCAGTGTCTCTAATAGCTACAGAGTTTGTGCCCAGGGGAAATGACGTTATTTCCCTTCTCTCACTGAGAGTGAATTCCACTTGATTTTGGTTTTATTCCCAGTTCCTCTATCTCTTCATTGTAGGGCCTTGAGATCTGTCTTT
The DNA here is from genome assembly GCA_004027655.1 of Graphiurus murinus. Classification (NCBI taxonomy): domain Eukaryota; kingdom Metazoa; phylum Chordata; class Mammalia; order Rodentia; family Gliridae; genus Graphiurus; species Graphiurus murinus. Next base: position 5,706 of record PVLC010026716.1, read on the forward strand.
AAAACTCTACTGTAAATATAACATCCCTTCTCCCTTTTTTTCCCACACTTTACCAGCAAGTGATTTTTCTAATGATAAAAACAAAAAATTTAGTTACTTAACTTTTCCTAGATTTTTACTATATAATGACAATAACAAGCTGATTTCCAACTACAGGTAACAGACTAAGGAAAAAAAATGAAGACAGGAAGAAAGGAATTGTTTTTTAAATATACTTTTATTGGGAGCCGGGCATGATGGTGCACACTTGGAATCCCAGTACTTGGGAGGCTGAGACAGGAGGATCACAGGTTTGTGGCTAGCCTCAGCAATTTAGTGAGGCCCTTCGCAACTTAGTGAGATCCTGTTTTAAAATAAAATAGGTCTGGAGGTGTAGCTCAGGGGTAGAATGCCCCTGGGTTCCATCCCCAGTATCACAAACACACACATACACACACACACACACACATACACACACACACACACACACACACACACACACACACTTTTATTAGTGCATTGTAGTCTCACATCATAATGTAGTTCCGAGTGCTAGGTACATGCATACACACAGCACTTGATGAGCTGACCCCCCAGCTCCCTCCCCACTCCCTCCCCTTCCCCATACCTGATACCGAGATTGGCATTGAGAATTTTACATGTATACATAACATCATCCTTAAGTAGAAGAAAACCAAACATCTCTTGGCCTTGTGAGTACTAAAATGCAAGACAGGTTGCAGAGAAAAAATACAGGAATCACAATCCCTCTGACTTTCAAAATTTTCACCTGTAAGGATTGTTTTACTTATGTCCTGAAGATCCTATCCACCCCTGTTGAGAAAAAAGTCAATGGGAAAAAACTACATAAAGTTAATTACAAAAAAACTACAAAGATGATGCCTCAAAATGATTTGACAATTTGGTTAAAAGAAACTAAATTCAATAAACAGACTTGGTTAAAATAAACTAACTAAATCCTAATTCTTTTCCAATACTGATAGGGTTTTGTATACATTTATATGTAATAGGTTGCACAAATGTATTTATACTTTTTTTTTTTTTTGGTGCTAGGGATGGAACTCAGGGACATTCTACCTCTGAGCTACACCCCCAGCCCTTTTTATTTATTTTGAAATAGGGTCTCACTAAGTTCCTGAGGCTGCCCTTGAATCTGTGATCCTCCTGTCTCAGCCTCCCAAGTACTGAGATTGCAGGTGTGGGCTACCACGCCCAACTGTATTTATAAATTATATCATAAAAAATATTAAGACACAGCAGAGACTTTTTTTGAACCATGTAGCAGGATTACCTATTTAGCAAAGTAAATGAAATAAAGCAAAAATAAAGGCTTGCTTTATTTTGAGGCGCTCACAGATTCTCAGAAAAGATCTGTGAAGAACAAGATGAGGTGGCTACTGTGAGATACTCCTACAACAACAGGGAAAACTAAAGAAATTGTGAATAGGCCAACAACTGGCTTCAGAGTTTATACATCCATGAAAACTCCAGGAAACCCTCTAAACATTTGTTAGGTTTAGACCTAGAATGTCCCCTGAAGTGTTCATTTATTGGTGTTCTAAGTTGATGGCATTGAGTCATGAGGGTTGCAGTCTCATCAGTGGATAAATCCACTGTAATGGATTTACTGGGTGGTCACCTAGGCAGGGGGGGTGTGGCTGGTGAAGGTGGGTCCCTGGGAGTGTGGCCTTAGGGACCATGCTTGTGTTTTTTAATTCCCTTGCTTGCTTGCTTGCTCTCTCTGTTTCCAGGCTCCGTGATGTGAAAACAGAGCCTTTTCTCTCTCCCTCTCTCTGTTGCCTCCCATCATGCCCTGAGATTCATAGACCCCGGCCTCGCATGGACTGAACCTGGAATCTGTGAGCAAAGAAATTGTGAGCAAATACATCTTCCTTCCTTTAGATCCTGTGGTCGGTTGCTTTCGATTATAGCAGTAAGAATGTCGACTGAGACAATATTATATACAAAACATTAAAAACAAAAAAAAAGCCCTCTGCCATCATCATGCATACTCTATAAACAAAGACTCTATGGCACCTGTCATTTAGGGCATGCTCACTAGTTTGGAACTGTGGTCTTGGGTTCTAGTCCTGACCATTGACTGCAGTGTGACCTTGAATGTGACACCTCTCCCCCTTTATGTCTATACTTTTTCAACCAGGGTATTGGATGAGATGGCTTCCAAAGTTTTTCTATTTCTGTCATCCTGTGAATCTCCGAACAAGAACAAAAGACTTCTACTGGCCTGAATCTCCAAGAGTAGATTTTGGCTCTCCAATGGGAACTAGGAAGTTCCTTGTTGACAACCCACAGGTAATTGGGTTTTTCCTCATGGTAATAACATCTCAATTGCCTGACCAGTCCACCTTCCATTGCCCTCATACTTAATGATAAATAATAATCATGCAATATGTTAGATTAATATGTTAGATTCCAATAATATGTTATTATCCAATCATGTCACATTAAAATAGAATCCTACTACAACCAAAGGGGAATCACATTCTAGTACAGAGATATGTGGTGGCTCTTTCAAACCTTAAACCAAACGAGACAAAGGCAATTCCGCATGCCAACTCGCAAAACGAGTAAAAACAAAAATTGACTTTAAGAGAGCTGTGTGCATCTGAAGTAATGTTTGTAGTGCTATCATGAATCAAAGGTCTTGCAAATGAAATTACCAGACACATGTTCATTTCTAATGACTTCTTAACCTAATCCTTGGGTTATAAGCGCTGAAACTTGTATTTCCGCCCTGCCTTATTTCAAATGCAAGTCATCGCCAACAAACAATAAGGCTGGACTCTAACTCCTCTGTTCAGGGACTCCCACATCATTCCAAAACCCCTCAGAGCATAGTGGTAATAATAATGACAAAGTAGTGATTTCCAGGTCAGCAGAGACTGGCCACAGAGATGAGTTTTCCACAAGAAAACAGTCGCTAAGATATGCATTAGCTACAGTTTCAGCATGGACCCCACAACTGTTTCTTCTGTCTGCTTTGCCCTTGAGATCCAGTCTGACTCTTACTATTTTAAACACCTCATTATTAACCTCTATTACCACACCCTGTCCCACATATTAATTAAATTGCCATTTGATGTACAGACACACACTGCAGTCACATGTACTTGGTACTGGCTGGGGGTTCACAGACAAATCACAAAGACCACAAACCAAAGATACTACTACTTAAAGAGAGTTTAACTGCTTGACAGGTTTCTTAGAAAACAGAATACAATCTCTCTGTGTGTGTATGTGTTACTGAGGATCGAAACCAGGGGCATTCTGCCTCTGAGCAACACCCTCAGCCCTTTCTGTTTTTTATTTTGAAACAGCATCTCAGTAAGTTACCGAGGGCCTTGCTAAGTTGCTAAGGCTGGCCTCCAACCTGCAATCCTCCTGCCTCAGCCTCCCAAGTACTCGGATGACAGGAGTTCATCACCATGCCCAGCTACAATCTCACTTTTTTTGCTCTCTATGAACAAGGACCCACATCTCAGTTTATAATCTTACAAGAGAGGTACCCAACCCATTTGCTGCCCTAAAACGTAGCAAGATAAATAGACACACAGTAGCCTTTAGCTCATGTCAGGTCTAGAAGTCACTCTTATTTTAGCTAACCTCCCAAAATTCAAGCTTAGACAATTCCAGCCAGCGTTCTTCTGGAAGATTCCACTATTGTCAACAGGCCTGTGAGCCACCCCACCCTTTGTAGTCCCTCCCAAAGGAGCCCTGAACTTACGGGTCTGCCAACATATCATCCCAATCCCAGCCCCATCCTGTGCTCTCCAGGGTGCAGGTTTCTGGGTCCTCCAATCCGGGCTCTAAGATCCACCGACGTCATGGCCCACTATGCCCCAGCTACCCCGTGGTCACCCCTCGGCCTAGGAGGGAGCACGAGGAGGAACTACCTTGAGGAGAAAAGCAGAGGCCCACACCAGTCCTGAAAGCACCTTGAGGCCATTTCAGGAGAAAACTGTGGAGTCTCTGTGACCCAGAATGGGGCTTAGAGAGAAGGAGGCAGGGAGGGAGGACCTGAACTCGAGGTGAACACACTGAGGAGCCGGCCCTGGCACGATCATGACCCCTGCCCAGTACCTAGCCACAGCACGAGGAACACAGAGGGAGGCCCTCTAAAATTTGAGGCCCAGAATGGAGGCCCACCTTGCATAGGTCTACAGGGTCCTGTGAAACTTCGAAGATTTCCTCAGAGGCCTCGACTCTGAGAATATGGTGCCCGACACAGCTGTGTGCTCACACCCTTCCTGTTCTCAGAACAAAGCCAGATGAAAACGAACCTCAGGGGCATCATGTGGGCAAGACTTCGATGAACGTAGCACAGAACAGTAAAAGTATGTTTTTGCCTAGGAAATATAAAATGGATATTAGGATTCCAAAAAGTTGCCTGTTTTTTTGTTGTTGTTTTTTTTTGTTTTTGTTTTTTTGTGGTACTGGGGATTGAACTCAGGGGCATTCTACCTCCAAGCTACATCCTCAGCCCTATTTTTTATTCTTTATTTTGAAAGGGTCTCACTAAATTGCAGAGTGCCTCACTAGGCAGCGGAGGCTGGCCACGAACCCGGATCCTCCAGTCTCAGCCTTCCGAATGCTGGGATTACAAGTGTGCGCCACCACGCCTGGCTTTTTTTTCTTTTTACATTTAGTATCATACTCGCTTTCTCTATATATTTTCCTCACCAATAGCCAGCCACAAAGTGTCTTAAAGCTCAGGACCCTGCCAAGCATGGTGGTGCATGCATGTAAATCCCATTCTTGGGAGGCTGAGACAGGAGGATGGCAGGTTCGCAGCTAGCCTTAGCAACTTAGTGAGACTCTGTTTCAAAATTAAAAAAAAAAAAAAAAATAGAGCTGGGGATGCAGCTCCAAGGTAGAATGCCCCTGGGTTCAATCCCCAGAATCACAAAAGATAAAAAGCAGCCAGGCTCCAAGAGAATCCCTGTAACCCCCACGCTGTGCTCTAGAGGGGACGCGAGCGGGGTCAGGTGCCTGTACAATCAAGCGCCCCCCTGGTACCAAGCACCAGCAGAGGCGCTGGGCTAGAGAGATGGGCAGGATGGAGCCCGAGGCGATGAGACCGCACCTGCTCACACCGCCTGTGCCTCCCACACGACCCTGGGCTTGGCCACACACAGGATTTGCTCTGGACAATGGGGCAGAAGCAAAAAGACCAGAGGCAGATGATTCCAAAGTCCTCGCACATTAGAGGATGGCCCTCCAGATGTCCTGAGGAACCCTGTTGACATCACATGAACAGGTCACCCATCGAGGGACAGGAGACCACAGGGGAGTAACTGAGGTGCCCCGGTCATCGGTGAGCCTCCCCCGCCCAGCTGCGACAGCTGTCGTGTGAATGAGGCCCTGCAGAAATCAGCTGAGCCCTGCTGAGCCCAGACCAAACCGCTGAGCCCACAGAATCATGAGCCACATGAATGGGGGTGCTCTGAGCCGCTAAGTTGTGGGGAGGTTCGTTGCAGAGCAAACAGTTCTAACAGATGCAAAGCTCAAAGCCTCCCAGGGAAGCTAGAGTTCCATCCAGTTAATCGTATGTAAACAGCAGGAGAGTCATAACAACAGACCGAATGAGAGAATGCACGAATAGCTCAGAGGACGGCGTGATTGACCTGCGGAGTCTAGCGTGGAGGAGGGCAGGAGGGTCAGGAGCAACCTCAGAGAGGACATGCTTTAATAGTCTTTTTTCTGGGGAAAAGAAACATCTTAGGCGGCAAGAGACTTAACCAGACTCCGCTGCTACCATCATTGCCTCAAAGCTCCAAAGGGAACGCCAGAACCGAACCAGAACCCACAGGCTGCTCTCCCCACTGGGAAATCAGGACCCATTCCTTCAACCAGAAGCTCCGGCTTTCTCCCAGAGCCCAGGAAGTCTCCTCAGCCCTGGAGCCCGCCCAGAGTTGAAGACGCAGCCACACACAGCTGTCTGACTCAGCTGCACCCAGTGCCCTGGGGTCTCCCAGCAGACAGGCCGTGAAAATGACAACACAGTGTCACTACACACAGGGTGACAAGCACCCTGAGCAGCCAGATCCGTCAGGGAGACCAAGCCCTTATCCAGGGAGAAGACCCAAAACTCAGGCTTGTGCACACACGCCGGGACTTTCTCAAGTCGGCCGTGGAAAGTTGTTAACTTGTTTAATATGCACGTGCTTAAACCATTCCATGGGAAGAAAGGAGTCAAGGTGCAGCTTGTAGGTAAAGATATTTATTTGCGCAGGGCTTCTTTTAATAGGAAATAGATGTCCTGCAGTAAGAGAACATTTATATATGTTATTGCAGTGTGATAAAGAATATGGGGGACCTATAATCCTAGCACTTGGAGGCTGAGACAAGAGGATTGTATGTTTAAGGCCAACCTTAGCAACTTAGCAACACCCTTAGCAACTTAGCAAAATTTTGTTTCAAAATTTACAATTTTTTACACTTGTAATCCCAGCATTCGGGAGGCTGAGACTGGAGGATCCAGGTTCGCGGCCAGCCTCAGCTACGTAGTGAGGCACTCCACAACTTAGTGAGACCCAGCTTCAAAATAAAGAATAAAAAATAAGCCGGGCGTGGTGGCGCACACTTGTAATCCCAGCATTGGGGAGGCTGAGACTGGAGGACCCGGGTTCAAGGCCAGCCTCAGCTACCTAGTGAGGCCCTCCGCAACTTAGTGAGACTCAGTTTCAAAATAAAGAATAAAAAAATAGGGCTGGGGGTATAAGCTCGGAGGTAGAATGCCCCTGAGTTCAATCCCCAGTACCGAAAAAAAAAAAAAAAAAAGAATAAATAATAGGGCTGGGGGTATAGCTTGGAGGTAGAATGCCCTTGAGTTCAATCCCCAGTACCGCAAAAAAAAAATTACAATTTTTTAAAAGGGGCTGGAGATATAGCTCAGAGGTAAAATACCCTTGGGTTCAGTCCCCAGTACCACCAAATAATAATTTATAAAATGAGAAAAAAATTCATATACAGAATGATTCCAATTATACAGGAAAACATATTTATAGGAAAAACGGAAATATGGCTAAATGTCAACAGCATCTTTGGACAAAGTAAATGTTTTCTTCTTTTTATATTTCCATGTTTTTAAAATTAAAATATAAAGTCACTCATTAAAAAAAGATTAAATGAGACAAACCAAAATTAAGGATTAGTATATAAAACAAGTAGCTAATACTCTTTAAAAATATCGTCATGAAATAAAATGAAAGGCTCAGGAATTATCCCAGAGTAAAAGACATAGCAAGTAAATGTACTATGGGTTCTTTTTTTTTTTTTTTTTTGCGGTACTGGGGATTGAACTCAGGGGCATTCTACCTCCGAGCTACACCCCCAGCCCTATTTTTTAATTCTTTATTTTGAAACCGGGTCTCACTAAGTTGCGGAGTGCCTCACTAGGTAGCTGAGGCTGGCCGCGAACCCGGATCCTCCGGTCTCAGCCTCCCGAATGCTGGGATTACAAGCGTGCGCCACCACGCCCGGCTATACTATGGGTTCTTGATTTCCTTAGTCATGGGGAAAAATTCTCTAAAGATTATTATTGGGTTGGTCCCCTGCATTTCCAGTACTTGGGAGGCTGAGACAGGAGGATCTGGATTCGAGGCTAGCCTCAGCTACTTAGTGAGGCCCTCTGCAATTTAGTGAGACCCTGTTTCAAAATAAAGAATAAAAAATAGGACTGGGGGTGTAGCTTGGAGGTAGAATGCCCCGGGTTCAATCTCCAGTACCACACACACAAAAAAAAACACCACAACTAACCAATATCCTATTATCACTGATCATTTACAAGGACAGCCTTTTTTTTAATGAAGAATGATCTTGTCCGACAACCACCAAACTCGGCAGGAGCACAAGGACTAAACCCCACTGACGTCATCTCTCTGGAGTCATTGGCAGTGATCTCCAAGTATGCTGCCGCTGGTGTCGGCCATAAACAATGGGGGCCTTATTTTTCAGGATTAAAAACACAAAGCACATGGCCTACCAAAGCATTTTCCCTCTCCAATTTGTGATTCCCTTATATACCAGAAGTCTTATAAATGCATATGATAAACTCATATTCTATATTTAATAAATCGTGTTCACAGAGAAAAAGAAAACACTGTCTCATTGACACATGGATACCATATGTCCCGCACCTATTGTGAATGCTGATTTTCCAGAACAAGGAGAATTTTGGCCCTTAATTCATTCATTACACTTATGAATGAAATAATGGAATATTTATCTTGCTCAACAGAACAGACCACAGAAAACTCATGAGGGGAGTTTAAAAACACATACACCAAGCACAGTGGTACCTGCCTATAATCCCTGTAGTTGGGAGGCGGAGGAAGATCACAAGTTCAAGGCCAGCCTCAGCAAATTAGTGAGATGCACAGCAATTTAGCAAGATTCTGTTTCAAAAGAAAAAATATTAAAAGAGATGGGGGTTTAGCTCAGAGGTAGAAGGCTCCTGGGTTCAATCCACAGAAACAAACACACACACACACACACACACACACACACACACACACACAAACTACCCAAGTCAAACTGAAGTGACCTAATCTAAGAGAGGCCTTAGGATGACCTGGTTCTCCTGCTTCATCTTGAAAATAAGGAACCAAAGATCAAAAGGCAAGATGGTCAGAGTCACAGTAAGTTCACGTATTCAACAGATATTTATTGAAAATCTGCTAGGTGTTCAGCCTTGCTATGTGCATACAGGATTTAGCAAATATAATCTAAATTCAACCATCCATTGATGAGGTACAAGAGTTCTGCAAAAGTCAGTTAATCTGCTGCTAGATTTAAGATTAGGGTATGTATGTGTGTATGTGTGTGTGTGTGTGTGTGTGTGTGTATGTGTGTGTATACATACTGGGGATTGAACCTAGGGGCATTCTACCTCTGAACTACACCCCCAGTGCTATTTTTTTTTTATTTTGAAATAGGGTCTTTCTAGGCTGCTGAGGGCCTCACTAAGTTGCTGAGGCTGGCCTGGAACCTGTGATCCTCCTATCTCAGCCTCCCATGTCCTGCACTTACAGGTGTGCACCACCCCGCCTGGCTAGGACTTGGTGTTTGAGTGCCATTCTAATGTCTTCCCCAACTCTCTCATTCACTCATTTCTCCAAGCAACAAGCACTTAATCTCTCTGTTCTGGATTCTGGAGACAGTGACTACAACAAAGACCCTGGAGAGAGCTTACAGCCTAATGTGGCTCGCCGGCCAACACATAAGCAAATGAGCAAATCGATTCTGACGAGCACTATGAGGATATCTAAGTCGACTCAACAATGCCAGGCATGGTGGCACATGCTTGTAATCCCAGCATTTGGGAGGCTGAGACCAGAGGATTCAGGTTCGCGACCGGCCTCAGCTACCTAGTGAGGCACTCCGCAACTTAGTGAGACCCTGTTTCAAAATAAAGAATAAAAAATAGGGCTGGGGGTGTAGCTCGGAGGTAGAATGCCCCTGAGTTCAATCCCCAGTACTGAAAAAGAAAAAGAAAAAGAAATCAGGAATTTAACCAGAAGGCATGTGCGTTACACATGTTTTCCTTTCTCCTGGTTTTTCCTGCCTTTGTGATCCGGGATCAGGCTGGTCATCCTGATACTTGCACCACAGAAAGCGAAACTCACTTCATAGAGCATTTGAAGCTGGGCACAGTGGCGCACACCTGTAATCCCAGTACCTGGAGGGTTGAGACAGGAAGATCGAAGGTTCATGGACACCCTCAACAATATAACAAGACTCTCAGCAACCTAGCAAGATCCTGTTTTAAAACAAAAATAAAATAAAATACAAAGGACTGGGAGTGTAGCTCAGAGGTAGAATACCTATGAGTTCAGTCCCCAGTAACACACAGACACAATTAAAAACAGAGTATTCACGAGTATCTGAGCTAATCTTTATGACTCTGTAAATTCATTCTTTACTCAACTACTACTACTAATGCTCCATTGGTGCTACTTAATAGAACCAATGGAGCTCTATTACTGTGCCAAAATATAATCTCAATTAAAGGCACCAGTACCATCATGAGTGGGAAGAGTTTAATTTCAAAAGGTAGCTGGTTTCAGAGAGAGGACCTATGGGATTCAGACTATAAACACCTGCACTGTCCCAGCTGCCCACAGCTGCCTGTCATTACCTGTCACTAGATTCTCCTTTGGAGACGTAGCTAATATCAATGAAAACCCTACTGTAAAAATCTACTTGAAGACACAGGTGTCACGTGTAAGTTCTACACATCTGGAAGCTGTTTCCTCTACTCAATCTCTTTTCTTTTGTGTTTTTTTGTTTGTGTGTGTGTGTGTGTGTGTGTGTGTGTGTGTGTGTGTGTGTGTATGTGTGGTGCTGGGGACTGAACCCAAGGGCATTCTACCTCCAAGCCATACCCCCAGCCCTATTTTATTTTTTACTTTGAAACAGAGTCTCGCTAAGTTCTTGAGGCTGGCCACAAACCTGCAATCCTCCTGTCTCAACCTTCCAAGTATTGGGATTATAAGCATGTGCCACAATGCCTGGCTCACTTAGTCATTTCTAAGTCTATTTTCTAGCTACCACAAGGAATAACACAACACCAAACTGGCCAGCTCAGCTTCCAGTCCAGTCTCTATACTTGCCTTCCTATAATACTACAGAGGCTAGAATGCTAAAAACTCCATTTCCCAGACTCCCTTGTAACTAGCATGCTTGGAGTGCCATCGGTTTCAGCATTCAAGAACTTGTAGTGTCTTTCTGGAAGTCATTTTTGGAGGCCCCACCAACAGACTCAGCCTCCAACCTTTCCAACGATTGATCAGTAAACACCTAATTCCTGATGCTATGAGCTTTTATTATTCTACTTTTTTTCTTAAATAGCTCGAGCAGTCTCCATTATCTACAAATGCTTTCTGAGCGAGACAGTATGAAGACAATCACTTGGAAACATTCGACCCTCCAAACACTCATGCTTTCAAATATTCAAAGGCACCAAAGTGTTCTAGATTTTCTGTAGACAGAATTGATTAAAGGACATTATGAAATTCTCAGTCTTCTCTGAGCAGTACCAGAAAGAACTCTACACTTAAAAATATAGTTACTCATGTATTACTATAATTTTCTGACTTCAGTCCCTTTGGAAAGATACCCAGGAGTGGTACAGTTGGATCACGGAACCAACCTGGGTGTCCATCAACAGACGAATGGATTACAAAATTATGGGATATACACACAATGGAATTCTACTCAGCCATAAAGAACCACAAAATTATGTCATTCGCAGGAAAATGGATGAACCTGGAGAACATTATGTTAACTGAAATTGCCCAGTCACAGAAAGTGAAGGGTCCTGTTTTCTCTCTTAGGCAGAAGCTAGGGAGTAATTGGGATACCAGAGGAACTTTAGATAATGGAGGGGAAACCCTAGTGGAGCCAGGGAGGGGGTCTAGCTAATAACCTGGAACACCATTCACATTCTAAATGAAATCCTTGAAAATAGAAGAAAAAAAATGCCCCAAACAACAAAAAACATAATATAAAAGCCTAGATAGCTTCCATTTAGAACTATCATTACAAAATCTGAATAATAATTCTGCATCCAAAACCACTGTACATTACTAATCATTGTGATACAAAGACAAGATTTCTTGTTTTCTCTTTCTTTTTCCAGATTATAGTCACTGCATACCATCTGATCAAAGGGGTTTGATGAGTATTTGCCTTGAGAGGTAAAAGGATGACCCTAGTCTACGTGGAGCTGAAGCCCGAAAGAAGAAAAAGACACTCGTGGATGTTAAGTACCCGGCTCCCCTGAGTGTGCACCCGCCCAGGAAGGGTTCCGAAGCTACCGAGGCGGAGGAGACAGGTGAGGCTGGGGTTACTGAGGAGGGCTTCAGATAAGACGACCAAAGACAGAAATTAGATGCCAGAGTTAGGTAAGGGGGGGGGAAAGAAAATTAGAAGGTGTAAACCTGGCCTTTTTGTTGTTGTTTTGACATTCTATTTGGAATTTTTCAATCCTAGATGAAAGGAAAGAGAATAGTGTCGTAAATCCACGTGTGCCTCAGGACAAGTTCAACAATTATCAGCCCCGGGCAGCCTCAATTCACCTCTTATCTCATCCTCTGAGCTATACCCCCAGCCCTATTCTGGCACTTTTACATCTATTTAATGAACACGGCCCTCAGTGCTTCACAGATAGCAACTCACCCAATCCTCAAGGCAGCCCTATAAGGGAGAGCCTATTATTATTCTCATTTCACAGATGAAGAAATAAATGTTTCAAAGCTTTTGTCACCTGCCCCAAAGTTGCCCAGCTACTATGAGATAGGCTCTGTCAAGTTCTAATCAATTTTCTTAAACAAGTATTCTGCAAGTAAATATTAGGTTTGCTCCTTCAGAGGCAAAACCGAGCTTACATAAGTGTCGGTTTTATATCGTGTATTCCAGCTTGTCTTGAAAAGATACTGACAGTCCCTTGACCAAGGAGAAAAGTTACAGTTGCCTACTTATTCCAATAAATAATTCAGCCCAGGCAAAATAAACTCTAGAAGTACAAGAATAGCAAGCCACCCGGGCTCTCTAATCGTTTGTGTACATTTGCCAAGTAGCAAATTATTTGAATATCATATTCTGATTGTTAAGAACACAGTGGTCTCAACCATGTTTCTAAAAATGCAATTTCACGGGCATGGTGGTGCATGCTTGTAATCCCAGTACTTGGGAGACTGAGACAGGAGGATCAGTTTCTCGGCCAGCCTCAGCTACTTAGTGAGGCCCTCTGCAACTTAGTGAGACCCTGTTTCAAATTAAAGAATAAAAAACAATGCTGGGGGTGGAGCTCAAAGGTAGAATGCCCCTGGGTTCAATTCCCAGTAGCACAAAAAATTTATTAATTAAAAATAAAAATCCAATTTCATCAACTCCCCCATTGTGTGACTTCCCACAGCAACATCTAAAAGTGCAAAATCATCACAGACACCACTAAAACACTGATTAATTTTGACCTACACCAATGCCACAGCTAATTTAATTTTAGGGAATTTTTAACTATAAAGAATATTGGCTTCCTCTATTTTTTTCAAATAATTAAGAGATAATGAACCTGGCATGATAATGCATTCCTATCATGCTAGTACTTGGGAGTCTGAGACAGGAGGATCACAGGTTCAAGCACAGCCTCAGCAACTTAGCAAGATGCTATTTCAAAATAAAACAAAAAATGAAATAGGGCTAGGGGTATAGCTCGGAAGTATAATGCGCCTGGGTTTAATCCCCAGTACAACACAATGAATAAATAAATCAGTATAAAGAGAGATAATGAGGTTAATTAATTACTAAAATATGCATATGTGTATATATTATACATATCTATCCATGTATAAATAGGTGCATATACATATATTAGCATCCAATTTTAATATCTGAAAACTTTGATATATGAAAAATATATATGCATTTATATACAGGTATATTTTATTTCATCCAAAATTTTAAATGTAGAAAAACTACCACCTCTGATTAGGAATTTTCAAAACCTAGTTCACATTACGTAAGGTTTCTAATGAGTTCCAGGAAAAGAAACTACCATTGGCTAAATAATTTAATAGCTGCTTCAGCCATGACAAGAGGCCTGCTCACATTCCTTTCCTGTGGTCAAGAGACACTCAAGAAAAATAGAAATATTCGTACTTTTGAAACCACTCTCAGTAATAATGTCATGCAATGAAAGACTCCATGTCTATGTGCCTCTGGTTTGGATTAGAGCTAAATCCATTAGGAAGTAAAAAAAAGAAAAGAAAAGAAAAAAAAAACTAGCTCCCGAGAAAAGGCATGCTCCTCTCCTTAGGAATGCTTATTTTACTGTCATTGAAGGGAAAGGTAAAAGGACATTTGTTTCTTCCTTTTCTCTAGAAAAGGAAAAAAGCTTGTAATTCTTTACATTTCAAGTCTAATGGTTAAAAATGTCAGGTGTTTTCAGTTTCCAGGGCTTATCAGCTGTTCTTTAGAATAAGGAGGCCAAGCACCCCAAAGCTGTACATATCCTGAGTGCCAGGCCAATTTCTCCCAACCGATGTCATGTATGTCACCCTTTGAAATGCCAGCTCTGGGCTAAGGAGGCGACTCACAGTAGTGCTGTCCTGTCCCTCAAGTCCTTGCTTAGTCTCTAGCCTTCCTCCCTGGACGCATCTGAGTCCCTTGCCCTCCATGTCCCTGACCATCTCACAGCCCCCCACGTAATTTACTTCTCCATCGTGTTTCTTATTTCTTCATCTTTCCATTCAGAATCTGAGTTCCTTGAGGGTAGGAACCTTCGTTTGCTTTATGGGCTCTGGTCTCTACCTCTAGGAATAGCGCTTGACACATGATAGGTGTTCAACAACAACAACAAAAAAACTTGTTGAATCATCGGTCAAGACATTCACCTATTTGTAGTTAAGTGCTTTCAGACAGCATTCTAACTGCTGTAATCTAAAACAACTGACTATGCAACTTAGAGGAAGGAAGATTTCTTTACTTACAGTTTTGGAGATTTCATAGGTTTAGCCCATGTCGGGCTGGGTCTGCGGAGCCAGAAAGCACAGTCCCTAAGGCCACACTCTCAGGGACCCATCTTCTCAGCCACACCCTACAGGCCTGGATTAACACCCAGTAAATCCATTGTAATGGATTTATCCACTGATGAGCTTTGAACCCTCATGACTTAATTATATCAATTCTGAATAATAATACATGAGCTTTTTAGGGGACATTCTATAACCATAACATTAAGTAAATGGACAAAGAAACTGAACAGCCAGACATTTTCAAGTCAAGAGTTTAAGTTTCTACATGGAAAAAATAAATAAAGATGGTTAGTAGAAAAGAATAATTCTAGGGCAAAACCAGCAAGATTTGACTGTTAACTCTGACAGATACACTATCTGCTTCCCTTATGAAGAAATGCCTCTGAACAGACAAACTCAAGCATGAGTGAAAATTGCACTGTGGAAATCTTGAGTCCTTTGAGCTCTGCTAAGATGCTGAGTGTCCGGGCCGTGAGCAAGCGACATTCCTCGGGCATGAGGAGGACAGTGCCAGATGGGGAAGGCACAGGAAATGGCATGTGGGCTCTGCGCCAGGTGCTTTCTCACACCTAACCCTAGTGGGGAAAGCATGGTTTCTGCCAATGAGCATTCGCAAGATTCTTTTCTCCAAAAGACCCAGCCTACGATTCTCAGGTACACATCCTCAAAAAGCACATGCAAGGTCAATTATCCCTGCAACTGGAGTTCAAGAAATTGTACAAAGGACACCAACAAGCATCTTATGTTCCTTCTCATGCTGCAATTGCTCCACTGAAGAGAAAAAATAACCAATTGTGTCTTTCAACAGAGAGTAGCAACTGCTTGCTCAACACAGCTGCCAAGATGTACTAGCTTAGAAGAGAGCTAATTCTCCTTCCTTTCTGCCCGAAAAATTGCCTCGGTTGTGACATCTCTAACTCAGCAATGCTTGGCTGCAAAGATGCATTCAATAGGTAGATTTGAGCATTTCAAAGAGATCTGGCAGGAAGCTCCTCCTTGCTCAAAAATTTCCACTCGTTCACACAACGTGCACATTTCAGTGTCAAGGCTGAAAACAGGAAAACTCTCTTGGCTGGATACCAAGTACTTTCAGAGTTGTTCGGTGTCTGCCCTTGGCCTACGGGGACCAGAGAGGAGCTGGATGCCTCGCATACCGGGGGCTGCTCTCAGACACCACTCGAGGCCCACGCCGGGGAGGTGGGACCCAGAGCACCATCAAAGAATGCCAGGATTGGCCGGCTCCAAGAAATCCTGTCTGTTAAGAAAAGAATACAGCCGGGTGTGGCGGTGCACACTTGTCATCCCAGTACTTGGGAGGCTGAGACAGGAGGATTGCAGGTTCATGGCCAGCCTCAGCTATTTAGTGAGGCCCTTTGCAACTCAGTGAGACCCTATTTCAAAAGAAAGAATAAAAAACAGGGCTAGGGTGTAGAGGTAGAATGCCCCTGGGTTCCATCCCTAGTACAGAAAAAAAAAAGGAAAGGGAAGAGAAAGGGAAAGGGAAAGGAAAAGGGAAAGGGAAAGGGAAAGAAAGTAACACAACTCTGGCTCAAGCAAGAAGGACTTTCTTAGGAAGGGATTCACCACCAACATTCTCTATATCGTGGGGACTGATACCGGGTAGGAAGGCAGAGATATCAATTGTGAGTTGAGTAAATTCATAAGAGTTAGATTCAACATGAAAAAAAGTTGGGAGGGAGGATAATCCACGAGTTTGTCTCATTTGCATCCTATAGTTTATGTAGGTATAAGAACAAAGTCATGCATGGTGGCACCCACCTGTAATCCCAGTACTTGGGAGCCCGAGACAGAAGGATCACAGGACCACAGGTCAGCCTCAGCAACTTAGCAAATCCTCAGCAACCTAATGAGACCCTGTTTTAGAACAAACAACAATAGAAAAAAAGGAATGGGGGTGTAGCTC
>PVLC010026717.1:0-17243 GCA_004027655.1 Graphiurus murinus
GTCCATTTTTACATTCAGATCCCTAATCCATTTGGAGCCTATTCTTGTGCATAGTATAAAATATGGGTCTAATTTTAGTTTTTCCAAATGACTACCCAGTTGTCCCAACACCATTTATTAAAAAGTCCTTCTTTATTCCAGGTGGCTTTGAGAGGCCACCTTCATTACATAAGATGTTTCTCTAGGTCTTTGGGACTTTCTTGGCTTTCTCTTCTGTTCACTGGTCTTTCAGTCCACTCACCTGCCCATGCCATCCTGATTTAATTATAGAAGCTTTATAGCATGTTTGAATATCTGACAGAACTATCCATCCTTGGGGATTTTCTTTTCAGTCATTTTCCCCCCCCTGAATGTTCTTAAATTTTCATTTTTTTCCATATGGAATTTACTATCAATCTGTGTGACTCTGTAAAATAACTCACAAGAGAGAAACATAGGTACAAGTTTAGAAGGCAATAAGAATAAGGAAGGAAAAAAAGAAGGACAAGGAAACGCTGATCTCCCTTCCTGAAAGTTTTCCAATCCAGAAAGGGCCAGTTCCAATTTGCCCAGAACATTGGTGACTGGACACCACCTCGACGCCCAGGTGTCGCAGCAGGTGCTAAGAAGAAAGCAGTGACACTCGCCTAGAGCTAGAGCGCTCCTGTCCCCAGGAGGTGGGTGCTGGCCTGAGTGTAAGTAAGCACAGCTTGAAAGTGGCCCTGAGCTGCTATGCTTTTGTCTTCTTGCCACCAATTCCCAGGAAGGAAAATAGAGAGTTTGGAAATAAGTTATGACTTCTAAGCAGGTCTCAGGATTGTCCCTCCTGGACGAGTCATAGGTCCCAGTCAGACACCCTCCTCCTTGCACATGGTCACACTAATCCTTGTGTCACACTCATCGCTGCCTCTACCTCTCAAAGCCTCCCACCTCTTCCAGTCTCACTTTTCTCTTCCCATACAGACTTCCAGGCCAGCACAATTAGGATCTGGTTGACTTTGTTCAAGTCTAAGGGTCTCCCCTCTTTTTCTCTTCCTCTTTCTCTTTCTCTTCCTCTTCTTCTCGTTCTCCTTTTTCTCTTTCTTTCTCTCTTTCCCTTCTCTCTCTCTTTCCCTTTCTTCCTCTTCTTCTTCTCTCTCTTTCTCTCTTTTTCTTTCCCTTCTCTCTCTTTCCCTTTTCTTTCTCTTTTCTCTCTCACTCTCAACAAGCTTTCTCTTTCTCTTTCTCTTTCATCTTTCTCTTCCCATCTTTCCCTCCCCTTAGGCAGAACTAGCTTCCCATACAGGAATCGGATCGTGTCCCTCCCTAGCTTCACACCCTTCCTGCCATCCATGGCCTGTGACTCCGCTTGGGCTAATGTCCAAACTCTTCATCACGGTTTACGAAGCTCTGCACCAGCTGGCCTCTGCCTGCCTCATGTTGTCACCCCTTGCCACTATGCCATCGCCGCCCTGGCTTTCCTCCAATTTCTAGAAAGTGCCCTGCTTCCTCCTGCAGACTCTTGCAGTGCCTGAAGCTCCCCACCCTCCCCCATGTTCGTCCCTCTGGTTGCTTAATCTACAGATCCTCTCGTCCATCCTTGGAAGAAGCCTTCTCTGTGTTCCCAGCAGCGTGCTCTGGGTCTGTATCCTGTACACACTGAACTGCCTGCTCCCCTGTGAGATCTCATATAACAACGCTAGCATTCACTGATGGAAGAAATAAAGAAGGAACAAAGAAAAAAGCAGTTGAAACCCAAGCAGAAAGTTTTCAACATCTGAGCAGCCGTCAGTGTTTTGGGTGATAGCATCGATGGGGTAGTTGCTGTGGAAAATTGAATAAAGTTTACTTACTTGCAGATAAACTCATTTAGATTTATGAATCTAAAATGCCTACCTTTTTCTGCAGCCAGCTATAATTACGGTGGTTCGGATTACAACTTGCCATTTGAGATTTTTATTTCAAGCACTCAGCTAACAAAAGGCGGCATTTCTTACATTATCTCCACCACTGCCAGGTGTTCTTCCATCATCAAATTGTTAAAGAAAACACACAAAACATATGTTTTCCATTGTTCCCTGCATAATCTGGAGCTATAGAAAATGCAGGGTCCTTACACGCTCAGCAGAAATGAGGGAGCATGAAATATTCATAAGCTCGGTGTTTGTGATTATTAAATAAAGGCCAATTCTGGTGAGTTTGTCATTTAAAAATATGTAGCTATTTATTAAACAACTGAAGATGTACTCTATGATAGATCTAATTATAATAGAAGCTGAGACATTTTCCAGGAGGTGTACTGAAGACTCTTGGAAATAAAGAACAACAACAACAAAAAAAAAATGTAGGAAATGTAAATGCATTTAGGAATCCATACAACCAGCACTTCGCCATCTTTGATGTCTTAGAAAGGTCTCCACCACGGTATTTGTTTTAACTTCCAGTAGAAAGTAGCTTTGGGCTTTGGAGGCAGTGAGATCTACAGTTGAGTCTTCTTCTGTTGCTTTATAGTTCTTGTGCTAGCGGGCAAGTTGCTAAGCTTTGCTTAGCCTCAGTTTTCAGAATGGAACCAGGAATAGACTAACCATCTAGGATGAACTTCTAAGATGACTGCCATAGGTGTTTCAGTGTCTCCCAGAGAACACAAACTTAAGACATATTAGATCTCATTCTACTCTTATTGATTATCATAAGACATATTAGATCTATCGCTAATCCTTTACAGCTGGAAACCATGCAGGGCAAGCCCCGAGTCCACAGCCTGTGGAAGTCGGGCCTGGAGGAAGTAGTGTGTGGGTCTGGGTTTCAAAGAGAGGTCCAGAGATGGCTGTGCTGTTTCTTGTCTTTGAATCTTTGGATAAGTAACTGGATCTCACATTCTTCATCTATGAAATGGAAGACAATGGTTGCTGTGTTCCTATGCATTTAGTGAGGTCTTGGAAATCCAAATATTTTATGCATTGTGATAATATTAAAAGAAGGGCAGCTTTTTGTCCTTTTATTTCTTTTCTTTAACAAATATTTAGTGTGCTCTTGCACTTTGATGGGGCCATTGTGAATTGGCTGAAGTAGCAAGTGGAGATGTATAATCAGAACGTGGTAGTACACACCTATAATTCCAATACTTGGGAGGCTGAGACAGGAGGATCACAAATATGAGACCAGTCTCAACAACTTAGTGAGACTCTGTTTCAAAATAAATATTAAAAAGGGCTGGAGGTATAACTCAGAGGCAGAATGTCGCTTGGTTAAAAAAAATAAAATTAGGGGGAATGCATTGACTGTCCTTGCTTCAGCAAACCCATTCTATAGCTTTCTATCAGTAAGAGAACACTAAGCTCTTGGGTGCTCAAAAACCAATAAACCCACTACTGTAAATTTATTAATCAATATTACCAACATGGGCACAAAGCACAAGTATAAAAATACACAGAGAAACATTGAAAGACTAAAGCATTGCTTACAACAGCAAACAAAGGGCAAACCCCTAAGACAGCACTTACAGCGGCCAGGATACATAATTATCATATGTCTATGCAAAGGAATACTATGTAGCTCTTAAAAAGAGGTGGCCCACCCAAGTGAGAGGCAGCATTCTTATGCAGAGAGGGAATTCTGCAGAGTGGTTTGGAGTACATCATCTAGAGTGCTAGGATTAGAATCACACTCCACTTCTTAGTATGTCCCTTGGTGCGAATAACTTGACCACTCTGTGCCTCCCTCTGCCTATCTTTTCTGTTTTTTGGGTGTTTTTATGTTTTTATGGTGCCCAGGGACATTCTGACTCTGAGCTACACCCCAGCCCTATATTATTTTTTATTTAGAAACAAGGTCTCACTAAATGACTGCACGCTGGCCTCAAACCTGAGATCTTTCTATCGCAGCCTCCCTAGTACTGGGACTACAGGTGTGAGTCACAATGCCAGGCTCCCTGTCTCTTTATTGATATGGTACAGTATCTATCCCAGAAGACAGCACAAGGATTTTGTGAGAAGAAGTTAGCAGAGCATCAGGTTCAGGGCTCACACTGGATGGGGGTGCACTTGCTCTTCTGGTTTTTGTCTTCATTACCATTATTGCAGTGAAGCAAGCCAGAGAGAGGCTGTTAAGTCGAAATCAAGATGCAGGAGTGTCCACATGCCACTATATATGTCAAGACGTATCTGCTAGAGGATGGGGAATATATGTTTAAATGAGCAATGTGCATTTAGGGAACAATTTAGAAAAGGTTCCCCACATTGTTATTTCTTTGGAGAGTAAATGGAGAACTGGATGATCTGGGAGGGAGGATCCCCAAGTAGATAAGAATTTGTTTTTACTTTTTATTTTGAAACAGGGTCTTTCTAAGTTGCTGAAGGGTCTCGCTAAGTTGCTGAGGCTGGCCTCAAACCTGCGATCTTTCTGTCTCTGCCTTGCAAGTACTGGGATTACAGGCATGCGCTACCATGCCTGGCTGAAAATAATTTTAATCAGCCTTAAATATTGATCCCACACACACACACACACATACACACACACACACACACACACACACACACACAAACACATCACCCCTTCAAAAACAAAAGCCTGAATGAAATAAGTAAATATATACAACTGCATGGAAGCTGTTATTTTATATTGTTGGGGATGTCTTGTAGATGGGACCCACTGATGAGCTTAGTGTTTGTTTTTGTGAGTGAGTGTGTGTATGTGTGTATGTGTGTGTGTGTGTGTGTGTGTGTGTGTGTGTGTGTGTGGTTTGTTGACACCTAAGTCCACCAAGATTCATTTTTTTCCAAGGTAAAGAAGGATAAAAAAACAAAATAAAACAAAACAAAACTGCTTAAATCTGCAGCAAACCCTTGAATACTTTTAGCATTAAATATCCTGGAGTGAATCAGGAAGTGTGTGCCTTGGAGAGTGGGTTCCTCCAGCAACTCGCCAGCCTACACGCCTCAGCACTCATGTGGCTGCACATGGGGGTCCCAAAGAGTCCTCTGAAGAGGGGCTGTTCTGCTCAGCATTCTCACAAGCATAATCTAAAGACCTGACCATATAACTTAGAAAAGAGAAGACTTATTTTCATACGGTTTCGAGTTCAGTCCACGTGAGGCTGAGGATCGCGGATCTCAGGGCATGGCGGCGGGAGGCAGAGAGAGGGAGGGCACATGGGCTGCGCTCCTCACATCATGGAGGCCGGGAGAGAGAGAGAGAGCTGGGGGAGGAGGAACCACATGTAATCCCCAAGGCGGCTTCCCCAGGGACCACCTTCTCCAATCACACCATCCAGCCTACTGGATAGCACCTAGGTAAAGCCATTACAATGGACGTATCCACTTCTGGGATTGCAACCCTCGTGGTGACTCAATTACATCAGCTCCAATAATTAATAAGTGAGCCCTTTAGGGTTATTTTGTATCTAACTCTAACAAGGGTTAACCGGAGTCGGTCTCGATACATTGACCAACCGGCCTGCCTAGAAGCGGCTGCTTCTCCCAGCCTCTGACACCATTAAAACTAAGGGGAAAAGAGAGTTAAAAAAAACTGAAAGCTCCCTCTCTTCCCTCCTTCAAGAGTACATCAATTTATGCAAATTGTTTCATAAGTCCCTGCAGAGTCACTTGAAGTATTTCATTTAATCCATGTGGGTAAGGCCTCAAGGTTTTCAGCTTCTGTGTTCCTGCTGTATATAGAGGAAGCCTCTCAGGGCGTGCAACTTTCAAAAGGTGCTTGGAAAAAGATATTCCAAGGGGAAATTGTCAGCTGGGTGCAAACTCCAAGGAGAGGCCAGGAGTCTAGACGTGCTTGTTTGTGCTGTTATGAGCAAGATTGGGTCTTGATGGAGCCTGTCTTAAAGCAACACTGCGCTCGCTCTGATAATGCGAATGTCTGGGGCCCACAGGTGTGAGGCGCAGGGTCTGCTTTCAGCAGAAATAGGCATGGCCGCAGGTCCTTCCTGGTGGGGATGTACAGGACAGTTAGCAGCCTGGTCCTCTGCAGGGATGTACACCAGAACCTGCTGGGCCAGGGAATCCGAGCTCCGTTTCCTCTCCCTCTTTTGGTCTGCAGATAGAGAGCTGGGTTCTAATCGAGGTTCTGCCTCTTGCTGACTCTATGGTCTAAGCATGCTATTTAACCTTTGTGGGCCGTTTGCAAAATCGGGAGAGTGGGAATAAGTCAATGCATGTAATTAATTTCTGTGTGATAACTCTTCTCAGGACCTGAATTTTTACAGTTCAAGGAAAGTTCTGGAAAATAGTTCTAGGAAATAGTGACCAAGTAATAAAAGGAAGGCAGCTCCTGGAGCCCCCTTTCTAGAAACATATGGAATATTTGTCCTCTGGTTGCTGCTGCTGATGGGTCATTCCTCCTAAGATTGGTAAATACTCCTCATAAGATTATTGAGGATCTGAAAGCACAATGTCTACGTACAAAAATGTGTTGTGTAGACAGTCCAGAAAACGCAGGTTGAGCTGTTAGTGCTGACACAGACTAGGCCCTGATCAAGCCTGGACATTTTCCATCTCAGCTTAATTTTCTGTTTGTCAGGAAGGCCTCCTGACTGGTTAAAATCCTCCAGCTATATGCATTCAGAAATCCTGGCACCTCTCCTTCCTGGCATTATAACAACTTTGATTTGGTATTAGATTCGTTAATTATCTGATTAATTTCTGACTCTCCCCCCAGAACTTGAGTTCCACCAGGACAGAGATATTGGCTTTGATTGTTACCCTTTTTCTCCATCTTTTTCTCCAAGGACATTTTTCAATGAATACCTGAGAAGGTGACATATTTAAAGTTTTAGCGAATAGATGACCTTATTGAGCAATGAGTTCTCTCTGAATTTCATGTTAGAAAACTGAAATACATATTGCTTATTTAAGCCATGATTTAAATATCTAAATATGTAGCTTTTCTACATGATAACTATGAGTCAGTTGAAGAACAGAAACGATACTATGGAATCAGAACCCCTCC
This sequence comes from Graphiurus murinus, assembly GCA_004027655.1. Lineage (NCBI taxonomy): Eukaryota > Metazoa > Chordata > Mammalia > Rodentia > Gliridae > Graphiurus > Graphiurus murinus. The sequence goes on from PVLC010026717.1 coordinate 6,919, forward strand.
AGTCTGTACTGGCATCTCTCTGACCCAGAACCATGCTTGACCTTGTCGAACTCTTCGCTTCTGCTGCCTCATTTGTGTTGTTAACCACATTTTGAATATGTTCAGCGCCATGCCTGCCTTTTGATGGTCTTAACAGGCTTTCTACAGGGCCTCATGATGGAGAAATTGTCCTCCACATTCTTTCTGTGCCCCCTGCACACTCTACCTGGCAGGTACACCAGCCACACAATGCATTCAGCAATAATTACCTCGGAAAGCCTAAAACCACATACTGTTTTAGCACCTGGGAGGGATTTAGCTGAATGCCCATATTAGCTTGAAGCTCAGACTCAAGAAAAAAGGAACACCTGCTTTTGACATTTTATAGTATTTGTGCAAATCCATGGGTACACTCTGCGTGCGTGGCCGGGCCCAGCCCAACCTTGCTACCTGGCATTCTGTCCTTCTTCCCATGGTGAGGTATTGTTTCCCCCCTCCCCCCACCCCCGCCCTGGACCAGAATTCATTGAGTTTTCATTCATTGTCATTCAAAACGGCATTTCATTTTGGATCCATGGGAGCCCAAGGTCATGCCAGAGAATAAAATCAAATTAACAGAGGGTCAAACGCTTGAGACAACCAAGGCAAGGTGTGAATGTGCAAGCTGGATCCAAAGGGCGACCTTTAGAGGTTTATGTAAACGCATGGAAGACAAATGCAGATGAGGGCAGGCTAAGGGACTGGGTGACCAAGCCACGAGTCACCTTGAAGGACCCGCTGGGTGCACAGTACACCATAGGAGTTGCATTTTTCTTTTTTTTTTTTTTTTTTTGTTTTTTTTTTTGGCGGTACTGGGGATTGAACTCAGGGGCATCCTACCTCCGAGCTATACCCCCAGCCCCATTTTTTATTCTTTATTTTGAAACCGAGTCTCACTAAGTTGCGGAGTGCCTCACTAGGTAGCTGAGGCTGGCTGCGAACCCGGATCCTCCGGTCTCAGCCTCCCGAATGCTGGGATTACAAGCATGCGCCACCACGCCCGGCTAGGAGTTGCATTTTTCTTTGTTGGTTTTTGGTACTGGGGATTGATCCCAGGAACATTCCCACCTCTGAGCTGTGCCACCAGCCTTATTTCATTTTTTTAATTTTGAAATAAGGTTTTGCTAAGTAGCCAAGGGCTGGCATCCCACGTCTGATCCTCCTGTCTCAGTCTCCCAAGTCCTGGGATTACAGGTGTGCGCCACAGCACCTTGCATTTGAGTGATTCTATACGATGACCTACTGCCCTGCTTTGTCTGGGGTATGATCTTCAGTGCTAACGCTGGGAACAATCTGGGGAAACAGGGACAAGTTCCCCACCTTAGATCAGCAAACATTGACTTTGGACTTGTCTCAAAGCTCTGACTCATCCCACCAGCACTCTATGAAAACCAGCATCTCAGAGAGGTCCATGTACCTTCCCTCCTCCTCCTCCCAGGCACAATAAGTTCAAAGCACCTGCCTATATTATGTCCCTACTGAACAATGTACTTGGAGGTAGAAAAAAAAAATAGGTGAAGGAAAAAAGAAGTGTTATCCTTTGATACAGCCAACATATCCTTTCTTTCTTTTTTTTTTATTCTCTTTTCTGGCAAAGAAATGTGGACCCAGACATCTAAGAGCTTTTAGAATATAATTTCAAAGGCAGGGCTGATTCTCTGAAAAGCCATCAAATGCACAGTCCAATGGCCGTCCCTGCCCAGTGAATGAACGACCTGCCTATGTCGTCAGGAGCATGGAGATGGGCAGACTCGGCTAGGGGAGCCACCAAAACATAGCTGAAAACAGAAAACACAGCAGCCTCTCACCCGGGTGGCCTGGGTGTATATTTATGATCCTGGCAATTAGGAAACACTGGATCCATCAAAGACAGCAAAGGGATACTGAGGAAAAACAAAGAATTGGAATCAGTGTAGAAGAGAGAAGTCTCTAGTTGCGGCATTTTATGGTCTAGAAGAAAAAGAAAGAAGTATTCACTGTGAGTAAGGAAAACTGGATCAGAGCTCAGATATCCCTCCCTCCAGGGCATCCACAAAATGAAGCAAGAGATTCATACGTAGAAGATAATACAGAGAGTGTTGCCCAGAGCTAAGAAAGAGAAGCCCTGGACTGCTTCTCAGAATAACTCTACAGTTAAAAAATAAATAAATCCCAGGATCAAACTATACAGATGGGTGGCCCACCCTGCTCCAAGAAATCAAAACAAAGAGAGCTCACAGGGTGAGGCTGGATGAGGAGGATGTGGCCGGCCTGCAAAAGTGTGCCGGGCTTCTGTGGCCTCCACTGTCTCTGGGCACACCGCTAAGTCTTTATTTTATTTTTAATTGGACTTCAGCTACAGTACTATGGAACAGGAGAAGCTAGACTGGGCTTACCTGTAGGAATCAGCATCATCCACCAGAAATCCCAGACTTGTTCCTTCAGTGAACAATAAATCAGAGAGATGCTTTGATAAGAAGAAACAAGAATAATAGTAGCAACAACAACAAAATAAAACAGGCAAAGCTTCTGATGCCTTCCCAAGTAATCGCATATACAAGGAAAAACAAAACATGCACCGAATTCTTTAAGATATTTATTTACTTGGTACTGTGGATTGAACCCAGGGGCATTCTACCTCTGAGCTCCATCCCCAGTCCTATTTTATTTTCCATTTTGAAACAGGGTCTCAGTAAGTTGCAGAGGGCCTCGCTGAGTTGCTAAGGCTGGCTTAGAACCAGCAATCCTCCTGTCTCAGCTTCCCAAGTCCTGGGATTACAGGTGTGTGCCACCATGCCAGGATCCAAATTCATGTGTCCTAGCAATTGCAGGTATAAATTAAGGTGCATTTAAATGTTGCTTTAAGATATCTGATGCATCCTGGGTGAGTATATGCATGATACATACTTTCTATTATATAATGTCTGGGGCTGTTTGGTTCCAGTGAAATATTTCCTACACACATATTCAGCATTTGACAAATATGTGTTGAATACCTACTACCGAGGCTAAAATCATCTAAACACTGGGGATACATAGCAATCAAAGCAGAGAAACTTCTGCTGTTGCAGAACTTGTATTCTGATCGATTAGACATTTAAAAAGATATGTAAGATGTACATCTTCTATAAGCATAATAGCAAAAAGAAAGAATAAAACAAGGTAAACAAATAGCTTGTGATGGGGGCAGTATTTTAGACAACTCCTCTGGGTGGGGCTGAGGCATGACATAAACACCTTGGTGTGTAAAGATTACCTGGAGATTGGGGGGAAACAAGAGAAAGAAAAGATTGTCTAAGAGCGAAGAAGAGATCAGAGCAAGAAGCCTTGGACTCATAACATTCAAGGGACTTCCTAGTAGTGAAATAATACTAGGAAGTACTATAATAATAATATATAATAATATATTATATATATATATTATTATATATATAATAATAATAGTACTAGGAAGTGAAATAAATCTTGGGCTAAGGAGCTGCCCTCCACGTAGCAGGGAGAAATGAGAAGAAACAATTGTATATTTGTAAGTATCCTTCTCCTTGCTATCTGTAGATTCTGCCTTTTCATAAGAAAGGTTTGTGTTGATGCAGACAGATCAACCCAGTTAGCACAAAAGCTGGCCCCTGCAAGTGCATTAGTCACTTCTTCCAAAGGAGGGGAAATATTAAATAATGTCTCGCCGCATAATAAATGAATCTAGAGGGAGCGAAGGAAGCTTCATTTAGAGGGAAGAAAAAGCGCGCAGAGATCCATGACAATATTTAATGGCCAAGAGAAACGGCTGAGTTCAGCACAAAGCCGGGCGCCCCTCAATCACTCCGGGGTTTGCCTGCTTTGTTTTATTTCTTGGTGACAGATGAAGTTTAATAAAGTCTATTTACTTCTATGGTTTCCTTTGACTTTGCTTCTAAGTCGCTTTCCTCCAACTCTGTATTTCTCTTGGAATCCATAAAACCATCACAAAGCCCAGAAGTCAAGGAGGGAGGAGAAGTTAAAGAGAGGATCCAGATACCCAAGCCCGTGCCCCTGGGAGCTAGCTGTTCCCGATTCAGCCACAGAGGAGACTGGCAGGAAAGTAGAGGTCTTCATTCCAGGATTCATCAATGTTTTCTTTTCCTACATTTGTCTTGTGCATGGATCACAGTAATTCTTCCTATCTTCCTAAGACAACCTACAAAGTAGCTACTAAACTTTTTCCTCTCATGGAAAACTTAGTTCTTTAAAATAAAAAGGGAAAATTGGGAGTGGTGGTGCACACTTATAATCCCAGGACTTGGGAGAATAAGACAGGAGGATTTGAGGCCAGCTTTGGCAACTTAGTGAGACTCTCAGCAACTTAGTGAGACCCTGTTTCCAAATAAAAAATAAAATAGGGCTGGGGGTGTAGCTTGGAGGTAGAACACCCCTGGGTTCAACCCCCAGTATCATCAAAAAACAAAAATATTCAAAAGTGCCTGGGGTACAGTTTGGAATTAGAATACCTCTGAGTTTTATTCCCAGTAACACACACACACACACACACACACACACACACACACACACACACACAGAGTAAATAAATAAGTAAATAAATAAATGCAATGAAAATAAAATTAAAGTGATAAAAATAAAAAGGACAAAAGAATACAAAGCAGAAATTAGTTAGGCATACATTACTACTCATAATTAACTTTTTATGCTGGTGAATTTTACATGTGAACTTAGCTATAGGATGCCCATGCAGCTGGTAAAATATTGTCATTGTGTTTCTGGAAGAGGTTAGCACTTAAAGTAATACACCGAGTAGGTTCGAAGCAAAAAGTTCAAAACGAAGACGTGTTTGGAGGACCAGAGGCCACCTGTGTTTGAGCGTTTATCCCAAAATAATAATGCTCATTATACAAGGAAAAAAGAAAGGTGCGGAAAAATAAAAATGTGAAATGTTAAGACAGCTCCAAACTCAACCATGCAGAAATGGTAAAAGTCACATTACATAAACACCATTCTGGAGGTTCTCCTGTGGCACGGGGGGGTGGAAGTATGGGTTGATGACAATGGATAGGAGAAGAAAAGAGAAACATTCTAGGAACTCATTGTGTTATAGTACTAGAGATGGAGCCCAGGGCCTTCCCCATGCTAGCCAAGTGCTCGACCTCTGAGCCGCATCCCCAGGCCACAGATGATTTTTATTTTTATTTTTAGACTTTTATTATAGCCTCCCATCATAATGTAGCTCACAGTGATAGGGGCATACATGCACGCAGCACTTGAACTTTCCCTTTGCTCCCTTCCCATTCTCCTCCTTCTCCATACAGAGTACTGAGGTTGGCACTGGTGTTCTCACGTATGTACTTAACATCCATGGGAGTAATTTCTTCATTGATCCTTCCTCCCCCTTCCCCAAGACCATCTCCCTAGCTCCACTAGAGTTTTTCCTCCATTATCTGAAGTCCCTTTGGTACAGCAACTTAAATATTGTGCTAAATTTAACAGAAGAAATTAACCTAAGAGAAACAAAGTTATGAACATGCAAATAAATGATTTTATCTCCAAATAGGTAGAGCTTCCTAAAATTTAGAAAACGTCATACATAATATTTACAAACTGCAGTCATATTTTAGCCTATGATTTTATAGGTCTGATATAATCAGTTGAATGAATAAGGGCTCCATTGCTTCTTTTGATCTCCTTGTCACCTTCTAATTTATTATTCAATCATTACAGTGTTTTCAGTTTTTCAGCCTTATTTTCCATATATGCTAGACATAACTTTCTAGTTGGTGATTCATTTTCTACTAAGAGTTAACATACGCATACACATTCCATGCTGACTATCACTCTTTTGTCCATTATTTATTTGAAACTCCTTATTTGGATGAAATCTTAGAGGACTGGATCATGTTGCACTGCGTTGTTTTATTTACTTATTTATTTTTGGTAGTGGGGATTGAACTCAAGGGCTACAAGCCAGCCCTATTTTTTATAATTTAGCTTGCAATAGAGTCTTGCTAAGTTGCTGAGAAACAGGGTCTCATTAAGTTGCTGAGGATGACCTTGAACCTGTGATCCTCCTGTCTCAGTCTCCCAAGTAGTAGAATCACAGGTGTGTGCCACCCCTCTCAGGTGCTCTGCATATCTTTCAAGGAGGAATGCCTGGCCATTGCACATTGACAAAGTTGGCCTCTTCCCTTTACAGCTGAATACTCTGTGTACAAGATGCCTTCCCTGGCATCTTCCTTCAATCTTTGCTAACACCTCCATTTTCTTCTGAACAACCTTCCCTCCTACTACTGCTGCACCCTGACTCCTTGGTAATGCCACAATCTACTGATTGATTCTGAAACTGACTGATTACAGAACAGACCCTCTTTAACTGTAGAGTTCACTCTTGCTCCATTTAGAGGCTAAGCTTTATTATGATTAAGTCATGAAATAATTCATTGGACACATGCTTATGGAGTATGGACGACATGCCACACACTCAAGCAATAAGCATACAAAGAGAGTAGGATGGTACCAGGCCTTCAATGAGATATCAGAGCCTGGGGGAATACAGTCAAGCAAGAAGAAAATTATAATATGAAGAATATTATAGTACAGGGCCTCAACAGAGCTACCTGCAGGATGCTGGAAGATAATACAGTTTAGTTTCATATATCTGTTTTTCTTTTCACATTTTAATCTCTCTTACAAAAAAAAAAAAAAAGGTAAAAGACTGGTAGAGACATGGTGAATTTTAATGCTATCAAGCAAATCAAATGTCCATGAAAAGAGTTTCTCAAACTTGGCACTTTTGACATTTGCGGACAGATGGTTTGATATCAAGGGCTGGTTCGCATATTGTTGGACATTTGGGGCACCCCTGGCTTTAATCCATTAAATGATTTCTATCATTTAATGACATCATTTATGACGTCATTAAATGACATCATTAAAACATTTGTACCATTTAAGCAGCTTAAATGTCACTAGGGTGGTACAAATCACCCCCAGACATCAACAACCAATCTTCCTTTTGTTTTTCTCCATTCAGTATGATGTTAGCTGTTGGCTTATTAGATATGGTCTTTATTGAGGGAGGTTTTTTCTATACCTAATTAGTTCAGAGTTTTTAGGACGCAGTGATGTCGAATTTTATTAAACGCATTTTATGCACTTATTGAGATGATCAAATGGTCAGCCTTTCTTTGGAGTCTCCTTTTGTTTTATTAATTGTCTTACAGAGTGGAGACATCTGGTGGTGAGTTTTGTTTTGTTTTGCTTTTGTATCTTTCTGAGTTCCTTGTTCATCTCTCATTATCCCTTTGAAATGTTCAGAAGGTAAGACGAATGAACTTATTACCTTTAAACATGCATTTGGCTGTCACTCTGAGAGATAACATTGTTGGTCTAGGTTGATGGTGGGGGGGTCCACATTTTCTGGTTATCGACTGTACTGTTCAGCAAACCAACAGCAGAAATAGTCTGTCTATAACTCTGAATAATTGGACATGCTATTATTTTTAATATCTTTATCCTATTTCCCTGGTTAAGTATATCACAGTTGATATTTTTCTTGATATGTCCCAGAGAGTTTATTGGTCAACAAAGTGATGCAAGTTGGAGTGGGGGATGGGAGATAGTTGGATAATGCTCCCTGGACCGGTTAAATCCAAGCATCCAAATTCTTGACACTGACAAAATAATTATAATAAAATATAGCCTGTGGGGTTTTATCTTGAAATGTTGGACTGAAAGTAGGAAAAAAAATTGCTAAATATTTAAACGAAGGACAACATTTTGACAAATGGAAGCATTCACATGCTGTGTTAAAGGAGGTATGAACTTCAATGTTGCTTTTTTCTTCTTATAAAAGGACTGACATTCTGTTTGACCATTTGCAGCTGGAATATACATCTGCATGTTGAACTAGACCTTCCAGAAAAGTGAGAATGAATTGAGTCTCACTGACTGCTTCATTTTATCAATTAGAGTAAGAGGAGACTGCCCAAGGCCAAAGTGTTAATTTATTTAACAGACATGGTTCAAAACAGCATTTGGGGAGCTTTACAAATGCTGGTTCGTTTGATTTTGCTCATCAGTCCTCTGAGGTCATATTTATTTTTGCTTTTATTTTTCTAATGAGGAAAGAAAGGGACAGAGAGGTTAATGTAACCTACTCCGTGTCACATAGCTACGGCATAGTCTATCCAAGATGAGAACCAGTCACTCTGGGCCCAGATGGATCTCTGATGCTAATCACTTAAATCACTCAACAAAAAGAACTTAAAGCTCACATGACCTGAATAAATCAACTGGAAAATTTACACACACGCACACACACACATACACACACGTGTATATGTATATATACGAAATTATAGCCATATTCACACATGCAATATATTATAGTTATATCTATAGTTACATATATTATATTCACACCTATTGTATATAACTATAGTTATGTTTATATGTGATATATGTTATATTTATAATATATAGCTATGGATGTTAAAGTTCATTTACATATGCGCTGTAGGTGTGTATGTATGTGCATGTATACATACACATATGCATTTTAGAGGAAATTATGCATCTACTTCAAAGATGTGGTTGAGTCATCTGGGAGAATCCACAAATCTCAAGATGCAAGTCCATGGAAAACCCTCAGTCTCTGAGATTGATGGTGCAAGTGGGACCGAGGACAAGAGCTTTCCTGGCCTCGATTACTGAGTCAATGCAATGGGTCTTCCATGTGCTCCACAGTAGACAAATAATTAGTATCCTGTGGCCTTGCTAAACTTGCAAAGTTTAGGAATTTTTCTCTCTTCCGTCCTTCTTTCTCACTTGCTCCATTTTCTCCTTCCTCTTTGCCTGAAACTTTATGATGATTTTTTGCATAGACAATCATGTTATTCTAAAACAGACTGCTGAGTACCCTTTCCTTTCTAACACAAATGCTTTTCATTGGCATGCATGTGTGTGTGTGTGTGTGTGTGTGTGTGTGTTACTAGAATGGAAACCAGGGACATTCTACTGCTGAGCTACACCCTTAGTCCTTTGCTCTTTTTACTTTTTATTTTGAAATAGGAAATAGGGTCTCACTAAGTTGCTGAGGCTGGCCTCCAACCTGCAATCCTGTCTTAGCCTTCCAAGTACTGGGATTACAGGCATTCACCACTAGGCCAGCCTTTTCTTGCCTTTGTATTCTTTTGAAGGGTTAATAATTTTAATATCTTGAGTCCACTTCTCATTTGATATATAAAGCATCTTATTTTACTTTTCAAAGGACTTGGTAAACATATTTTTTGTTTTGTTTTATGTATGTGTGTATTTTTCCCATTCCTTCTTTTAAATACAACTAAAACCCACTATGCATTAAATATAAACAAATATAAGAATATATTTAGCAAATATAAGAACATGTATAAACAAATATAAGGACCTTACATATAAAAATATAAGAAGATTCTGAAAGGTAAAGAAATGGAAACAGACCAGCTGGAGACCTGGAGATCTAAGCAATGAGACAATGTGGCCTCCTTGGGTTTCTTTTACAACTTATTATCCCGGGTTTGGAGGTGAAGAAGCATTCACTTGACTCTAGATGAATGATGTGGATGTCCCTCATGATTATAATTTGTCTATGAGGACAGGAATTAAATGGAAATAAAAATGTTGAGGAAAGCAAACAAATGTGCCCACCATGGGTAATAGCATAATTATGGGCCTGGAAGTCTATCGATCTTAAACCTCCATCAGATTAATCAGGAATGCAAAATTCCTTCTCAAAGGCAGGACCACGGAGCCATGTGAAGAGACATCACTAGCCCTCATTGCTGAGACAGTTGTTACCCAGTAAGAATGCAAAGTTCTCATAGAATTCCACAATCACTTGAGCCTGATCTTTGAGTCTGAATATTTGGAAGCCATGCTGGTTGGAGATGGTAAACCACTCAGAGACTCAGAGTTCCCTCAGGGTCCGTGGTTCATATTTGGTTCTATTTCAGGTGAGCAGCCATTGCCTTCTTGGAAGGTTTTCGTGCACTGCCGATGGGCTGCAGAGGTCAGGCATTACTCATAATGAGTCATCTTGATAGTTCATCTTCAACGCTGACAGATATGATCTCAGCTCATTCTGCTGACAGACCCCTGAAGCAGGGACTGAGTCAACATCACCACATGGTAGAGAAGAAATTGTGGCATAGAGAATCTAGGGCTCTTTTCCATGATTATCAACTAGAAGAATTGGAGTTGAGTTTACATCCAGCCAACCAGATTCCTCAACTATCGATCTTATTTGCCTCTCTAGCTATTGACCCAATGTATTAGCAACTAAAAACAGGAGGCAAAAATGAAAGAGC
>PVLC010026718.1:0-22473 GCA_004027655.1 Graphiurus murinus
CCGGGCCTTGCTGGCCTGGGAGGCTGCCCTGGGACAGGACCCGACAAGGGACCTGGCCCTGCCCGCAGACCCCAGCCTGCTGTCTGTCGCCTCCCTACTCTCCCTTCCCCTCCTGTGTGTGCTGAGACTCACCGTCCCCCGTCACAGTCTCCCCTGTGCCTTTCTCGGATCCAGACCTCTCCAGGTGGTGCTCACGTGGCTTCCCTCCCCCACGCCCCTCAGTATCCTGCAGTACTGGGGAATGAACCCAGGAGGATTCTATGGATTTTTTCCTCCAAGCTATACCTCCAGCCCCCTCTTTTTTTTTTCTTTTTAATTTTTGTTTTGAAACAGGGTCTTACGGGGTTGCTGAGAGGCTCGCTAAGTGGCTGAGGCTGACCTTGAACCTGTTGTGGTCCTCATGTTTCAGCCTCCTCAGCACTGGGATTACAGGTGTGCACCACTATACCTGGCGCCCCACCCACTTTCCACGTTTGAACTTCACTCTCATTGGTTGTGGAGCCGACATCTGTGAGCGTCTGGCCACTCGGAAGCCGCCCTGCACCCCAGCTGGTTCCCTGTGGGCAAACACTTCTCAGCGTGAAGAGGGTGTGTGTTGGGGGATGGGAGGCATGACGGGGGAGACAGAGACTCTGGTCCAGGGTTGCTGGGCAAGAGGGGATGGGGCTCGAGGCGTGAGAGAGCGGGGACCTCAGTGGTCAGCCCAGCGCCCGGGTCTCTCCTGTCCATGGTGTATGCTAAGTGCTAAGACGTCCGGCCATCTCTGGCCCACCGCCGCTCAGCTCGAAGGCCGGAGGAAGCGGGTCTGGCCTGGTGCTTATCTCTGGTGCTGCCCTGGGCCTGGCTCGGCCCGCTCGGGGCCAGGTCAGAAGGCGCAGGAGGATGGTGTGACAGCCCTCACCGCTTTCTTGGCGAGAGGGCTGCCCCTGGTCCACTCCCAGGAGGCCCGGGGCGGGAGGGACGGAGAGCGGAGCGACGGGTGCCTGCTGAGGGCAGCTTCTCCGGGTCGTTGGGGGCTCCTGGCCTGGCCTGGCCCGGGGCTGGGTGTGTGGGGAGCTGTATGTCTGAGCTGCCGCAGCAGCAGCTGCGAGAGAGGGGCCCAACTTCCCAGGGCCCGTGCAGGTGGCTTCCGCAGGCCCTGCTGGGCTCGCTTGCTGGCTGCCCTGCCTTCTCTGGTGTGGGTGAGCCACAGCGCAGGGTCCACCCGCTGAGCCAGGGCACACCCGCCCGCGGGCGTCCCAGCCCCAGGAGAGAGCTGGGGGTCTGAAGGGTTAGGGGCCTCCACACGGCCCTCCGCCTAACCCTCCACTGGTCCCTGGCGAACGCACCCGGGGAAGGGTGGCTTCTTTCTACACAGGCTCCAGTCTCTACTGCTATCTTTGTGTGTGTGTGTGTGTGTGTGTGTGTGTGTGTGTACCCATTAGAATTAGTTTGTGAGTGACAGGAAAAGCTGAGGCATAGTTTTAAATAGGACATTTATTTGTCTCTACATAAATGAAGTGGAGTGGGGTTCAGTCCATATTTGTTCTGATGGCTCTGTGGTCACCAGGGATCCAGGCTCATTCCGATACTGTGCCAGCGATCTCAAACACGGTCTCTCCCTCATGGTGAAATAGAACTGCTAGAGCTCCAGCCGCCCCATCAGCATTGCAGTCAGCTGGAGGAAGGTAGTGAGGGAAGGGGACGGTCCCTATCCCCAAAGTCACATCCCATAAGCGACACAGGACGCTCTCTGTATGTCTCACTGGGTGGGATTTATTCATACAGCTGCACCTGACCTCGAGGGAGGGCAGACAAACCACAGTCTTTATTCTGTATCACGCTCAAACCCAGAGGTCTGGTGGCCGACGAGGAAGACCAGCAAACACTGGCAGGTGACTACTCGTCCTTGCCACGGTGTGGGACTTGAGCGGAAGGTTCCAGAGGCTGCACGGTGCCCTCGGGCCCCTCGGGGCGGCAGTGGGGAGGGGGCAAGCGGGCCTCTGGTGCCCGGTCAGGGCCCTGTCTCCAGCAGGGCTTGTCCCCCTCGGGGCTGTGGCAGAGGCAGGCACAGGCGCCCCCGGGCGTCTCCAGCAGGGAGAGGATCAGCTTGATGATCAAGGCCAGCCATGCCATCCCAAAGAGGATCCACAGGGACACCAGATTCCTGTACCACAGCGGGTACAGCCTCGAGGGGTCCATCCCTGTGGGAAAGGCAGGCTCAGAGGGACAGCCAGGACAGTGCTCCGTGGCCAGGCTGGGGCAAGTCCAGGCTGGTCTGAGGGTCCAGGCTTGTGGTGGCCACCTAGAAGTCCAGGGAGCCTCCAGGACTGGCCCTGCGGGTCTGGAAGCCAAGCTCCCTCTCCATCTGTGTCCTAGATACCGCTTCTCAGAGTGTGGCCCCCAGACAGGCCCGAGAACCCATTAGAATTCAAAAATCAACAACCTGCAAGTACCTCTTAATAAAGGTCTTAAATAATTGAAAAGAAAGAAAGAAAGAAAGAAATTTACATGCTGAGCTATGTACCTGGGAGAAGGAAACAGGAGGGGTGCAGGTTCGCGGCCAGCCTCAGTGATTTAGTGAGGTCCTCTGCAACTTAGTGAGGCTCTGTTTCAAAATAAAAAATAAAAACCGGGCATAGTGGTGCACACCTGTAATTCCAGTACTTGGGAAGCTGAGACAGGAGGATTCCAGGCTTGAAGCCAGCATCAGCAACTTAATGGAACCCTGTTTCATAATAAGAAGGTCTGGGGCTGTGGCAGAGGTAGAATGTCCCTGGGTTCAATCACCAGTACCAAAATAAATGAATGAATAGATAAATAGATAGGGCTGGGGTGTAGTTCAGAGGTAGAATGCCCCTGGATTCAATTCCCAGCAACACACACACACACACACACACACACACACACACACACACACACACAAATGCAAATGATGGGTCAGCACAAACTTACTGATTAGAAATTCTGGGGATGGGCCCACCAATCTTCCTTCTTTCCTTCCTTCCTTCCTTCCTTCCTTCCTTCCTTCCTTCCTTCCTTCCTTCCTTCCTTCCTTCCTTCTTTCCATTTGCAGTATTGGAGATGAGTCCAGGGACATTCCACCGCCAAGCTATACCCCCAGCCGTTTGATTTTTATTTGGAGGCAGTCTCCCCAAGCCTCTGAGGCTGCCTGGAATCTGTGACCCTCCTGCCTCCAGAGTCACTGGGAACACAGGTGTGCGTCACCCTGCTGGCTGCAATCTGTGTTTTGTTTTGTTTTATTTTATTTCATTTTAATTTTGTGGTACTGGGGATGGAACCCAGGGACATTCTACCTCTGAGCTACATCCCCTACCTTTTTTATTTTTGAAACAGTCTTGCTAAGTTGCTGAGGGTCTCACTAAGTTATTGAGACCGGTTTTGAACGTGCGATCCTCCTGTTTCAGCCTCCCAAACACTGGGATTACAGGTGCGTGGCACAGCACAGCTAGCTGTAATCTGCATTTTCAGGAGGCTCCCGAGATTCTGAGGCGCTCTATAGTTTGTCCCTCTCTGCGTTTGGCTTCCTCACATCTGAAGGCAGGCGGCTTGCTGGAGCCAGGGGCCTTAGGAAACCAGGCGGCCGTGGGTCTGCGTTCTTAATAGCCACGCAGCTCCTCTGGCCGGAATCCTTCACCTGTGCAGCTGGGAGTGCATCTACCTCTTCCTCTTGGCGCTCAGGGTGAAGTCCCTGATCCTCGCCTCTCAGCACCTCCCTTGGTCGCCCTGACCGCTCCCCGCAGCCCCCTCTACCACTCTGCCCCCAGTGCTCTTCAGGTCCACTTCCTCTTGGGCTGGCGACTCGCCCATCCTTCCATCCCAGCCGGGACCAGCCCGGCCCCTCCACCACACTCCCCTGTCCTGGTGGGTGCCCTTGCTGGGTAAGTCGATTCTGGTCTGGGACCGAGAGCCCCTCCTAGCAGGGCTGTGGGGTCCCAGGCTAACGCGGCTCGGGGCTAGTGCAGCAGGATGCCCAGCAGAAGGGCCCAGGCCTGTCGCTGCCTGGTGGTTTTGCCCACCCTTGGCCCCGACGCGTTTGGTAAGGGGCAGGTGACGGGAGCACCGGGGTCTCTGGGAGGTTCAGGTGGCTGCTGTCAAGGGCCCCTCCCTCCCTCCGCCTGCCCCCTGGGCCTCTGTCCTGCCTCCCTCAGCAGACTGGCCATGTCCATGATGGCCCTTCCTGACTCAGCCCCGTGTCCGCTCCCCGCTCCAGCCTGCTGTCCCTGTGCCCCCTGGGTCTGAGCCCAAAGCCCCGGCTGACCTTGGCTGCCGGCCATGAGTGGGGATTGGATTAGGCTGACTGGGTTATGGGGCCAGATTCTGCCAGCCGCCGTCCCAAAGGAGATCAGCACACAGGCAGCTCGGCCCTGCCACCCGCCCCGCCTCTCCTGGCCACAGAGGGGGGGAGACACTCTTCCCCCCTTTATTTCATTTTTTTTTTCCAAAGCTAAAATCAGAAGCGGCAGGAGAGCTGGCAGCTGGCAAGGCGCTCATCTGAGCTGCAAATGCAATTGAGCGGCCAGGGCCAGGCTGGGGAGGAGCAGGAGCCGGGCCTCCAGGCAGAGGAGCCGCCCGAGTGCTCCCGTCAGGAAAGACACTGGCCGTCCCCGGAGGACCTGCAGCGCTGAGGTCCGGGGAGGTGTGGAAGATTCTGGAACACATGATAGAGGAGACTAACCTAGATTTGCCCAAGGCCTTAACCGGCCCCCCTGCCCTGTGCAGGGCCCCAGTTTCTCAGTGTATAAGGGAGCACGGGGCAGTCACACCCGAGCTGCCCCAGAGGGGACAGGGTGGGTGGCAAGCCTCCGGGATGTGAAGGGGCAGCTGCTCCTGGACCCTGCGTCCCCGCCCCTGCCCGAGGCCACAGGACATCGCCATGAAGAGCCCTGTCAGCCCCACAGTAGCTTCCCGCGGCACCTGCAGGACCCGGCTGGTCACAAAGCGCCCGGTGAAGACGCTGTGGCCGTCAGGACAGTCCCACCAGCTGGAGTGCAGCAGGGAGGGAGACAGCTCAGAGTGGAGAGGGAGCAAGGCCGCCTCACACAGGAAGCCCTCCCGGCCTCGCCTCCGAGTGGATGGGGGACTCTACCCAAGACTGTGGGAAAACACTGAAGGGGGTTGTTGATTTTTTTTTTTTGGGTACTGGGGATTGAGCCGAGCGGCATTCTACCTCTGAGCTACACCCCTAGCCTTTTTTAATATTCTGAAACAGGGTCTCACTGAGGATCGCTGAGGGTCTTGCTAAGTTGCCAAGGCTGGCCTCCAACCTGCCATCCTCCAATCCCTGAAGGTTGTCAGAGGGCCTGGGCAGGGGACATGAAGTCACTTGTATGTTTGAAAGGTCGTAAGAGCCGCGGGGAGTGGGGGACAAGGATGGAGGTGGCACAGCTCCCCAGGGACTGCCCTAACTAAGCTCTGTGCGGATGGCCAAGCTTTAGGGTGGTGCGGTGCCCAACCTGCGCAGGTGTACCCCACGGCCCTGCTTGAACTTGGGACATGAAGAGACCCGTCCTCTGGGCTGCCGGGCAGCAGGCCTGGCCCTCGGGGTCCTGGTGACCACCTGGCCTGGCCCCTTGCCTTACAGACAGGACACCGAGTCCTAGAGGGGGGCGGAGGCCATCCGGAAAATCCTGAGTCCTAGAGTCAAACAGGTGCGAGCCCGCGTCCCCGCATCCCCAGACAGGTCTCTGCGGCCTCTCTGAGCGTCTCCTCCTCCGCAGTCAAGTGGAGTGTGTGGGTGAACAAGTTACCAGGCTGGGGGCCGGGCGGGGGGCTCCTCACTCCAAGGCCTGGCTCCGAGCCTGGAGGGTCCAGGGGAGGTGGGGTGTGCTCACCGCGGGTCAGCTGTCCTCCACTGCCCCCTGGTGGCCACCCGCCTCTGCTCTACTGGGCCGGGCCTGCGGCTTGGGGAGTTTGTCTGGCCACGCCGGGTGGAGACCTCCTTGCTGGCTCTCAGCTTCGATGCCGGTCATTTTCCAGCAGGGGCCCTGGTTTCACAAACCCTGGACTCTCCCATCTGACTCTGGGGGCGCAGAGGTGGCGCCAGGGGCCCACTCTCTGGAGGACCCTCAGAGCAGCCGAAGCCTGGTGGACTCCAGGGACGGCCCGTGCTGGGCTGGGCGGGACAGGCTGGGGGTGGAAGCTGCCTGGGACCCCGCGCCCCCCACCTGTGCCCAGGCAGGCTCGGGGGCGCCCAGCTCTCACCGATCACGTAGTCGCCGAAGCCCACGGTGCTGAGGGTGATGAAGGCGAAGTAGAAGCTGTCCAGGTAGCTCCAGCCCTCCATGTGCGAGAAGAGCAGAGGCGGCAGCAGCAGGAAGAGGAGGAGGCCGGAGAGGAGCGCCACGGAGCCCGCCAGCCACCGCGCCGACTCGGGGGCCTGGGCACACAGCGCCGCCCCTGTGGCCTCTGCCCTGTGCGGGGCCGGAGCTGCTGCCCCCTGCCAGAGGCGGTGGCCGGGGCCCTCTGCCTGCCCTTGGCTGGGTCTTGCCAGGCTTCCAGCGAGGGCCCTTGCCTTGGTGGAATGTCGTCCGTCCTGTCTGCCAGGGCCCAGGCCCTCCCCACTGCCTGTATCACTGCAGACCCCGTTCTGGGCAGCGACAGCATCCAGCCCTCGACGGCCGTGGAACGCCCCGATTCCCACCGGGGCCCCAGCCTCCCTCCCCCACTTCAGCGGCCTCCTCACCTGGCAGAGGCCCCCCAGCCTGCGGGCGCAGCGGAGGACGCCCCGCTGCATGAGGTGGCCCAGCCGGTTGAGCACCACGAGGTTGAGCGGGATCCCCAGCAGCGCGAAGAAGATGCAGAAGAGGCGGGCGGCCACGGTCTGGGGGCTCAGGTTGCCGTAGCCTGAGGGGGAGGGGCAGCTCAGGACCCCCTGCCCGATCTTGCCCACGCCCACTGCAGACTCGGGTGGCTGGTACTGATCAAGGGCCCCTCCAAATCGGAATGGTGCCCCACGATTGACAGGTCTGGGGACCAGGGCTTTCGGGGGCCTAAGCAACCTGCGGAGCTGAAATGCACCAGCACTGTGGGGTCCTATCCTTCCCGTCCCCTCTGGGGTGGGCAGAGGCTGGGGAGGCTGGGGGGATTTGCTCTCCCCAGGCCGGGCCCTGTGGGGCTCTTTCTGGCTGGTCACCTGTGCTCCAGCTGCCCGCCCACCGCCTCCTCCTCCCTCTCCTGCTCCAGGAGTCAGGCCTCTGGCCTCCGGAGCCCCCACCCCCCACTGCACGCCTGGTTCCCTCTTGACACCCAGTTTGAGTTCTGAAGGAGACCCACACTCACACCTGGACTCCCTCCCAAACCCCAGTGGGATGGAAGGACGGATAGTGGACGGCCGTGAGCTGACCTAGGGGAAGTGGGTTTGCCCCTCTGGTTATGAAGATTAGGGGGAGGCCAGAGGAGAGTGAGGGTTCACATAAGGACTCTGTCTTCCTGGACATTCATTTCTCCTCCTCCTGGGTCTGAAACTTTCGTGTGTGTGTGTGTGTGTGTGTGTGTGTGTGTGTGTGTGTGTGTGTGTTGCTGGGGATGGAACCCAAGGGCATTTTACCTCCAAGCTCTACCCTCAGCCCTGTTTTATTCATTTTATTTTGAAGCAGGGTCTCACTAAGTTGAGGTGGGCCTTGCTAAGTTCCTGAGGCTGGCTGCGAACCTGTGATCCTCCTGTCTCAGGCTCCCAAGTGCTGGGATTACAAGGGTGCAACACCACACCCCGCTTGAAACTTTCCTTTTAATTTAAAAAAGTTTTCAGAGAGGGGCTCTTGCTGTGTTGCCAGGCTGGCCTTGAACCCATAGGCTCCGGCTATCCTCCCGCCTGACTTCTGAGTAGCTGGGGACAAAGACAAGCACCGCTGAGCTCGGTCTTGTCACCACCTTGTTTTCCTTGTGGTACTAGGGGTTGAACCTGGGAGTGTTCTACCTCTGAGCTATACCCCAGACCTTTTTACTTAATTATTTTGAAACAGGGTCTTTAAGTTACCACGTACTGGTCTTGAACTGTAGCTCCTCCTGTTTCAGCCTCCCCGGAACTGGGATTACAGGCGTGAGCCACCACACCGGGATTTGGTCTCGAGGCATTACCCTCCTCCTCCTTCTCCTCTTCCTTCTCTGCCTCTTCCCTGTCCCTCTTCCTCTCCTTCTTCTCTTCTTCTTCATACTGAGGATTGAACCCAAGGGCATTCTACCTCTGAGCTACACCCCAGTTCTATTTTATTTATTTTGAAACAGGGTCTAAATTGCTGTGGGTTTCTCTAATGCTGAGGCTGTCCTTGAACCTGTGATGCTCCTGTCTTAACTTCCCAAGTACTGAGATTACAGGTGTGTGCCACCAAGCCCAGCATCTCCACTCTTCTTTAGCACTGCCACAATCTTTTCTTCTTTTTTTTTTCTGTGCTGGGGATGGAACTCAGGGGCATTCTACTTCCGAGCTATACCATCAGCCCTATTTTGTTCTTTTTATTTTGAAGCGGGTTGTCACTAAGTTGCAGAGGGCCTCACTAAGTAGCTGAGGCTGGCTGCAAACCTGTGATCCTCCTGCTCAAACTCCCAAGTACTGGGATTACAAGCATGAGACGCCGCCCGTCTTATTCTTCTAAAATGCAAACCCGATCCTGTTCTTGCCCAGGCTGTGACTACCATCAGTCCTCCCGTCTGCTGGGGGAAAGTACAAACTCTCACCCGCCTGTGTCTGAGCCTCCTCTGGGCCCCTGACCTTCCCAGCGGGCTCCTGCCTGTTGGGCCGGACCCTCTTGTGCCTTTGAACCTGACATTCCTTCTTCCAGGGTGTGCCTTCCCTCCGAGCCCGCCGTGGATGGCCCTTTCTGCCCCCGGTCTCCAGTGGAGCGCTCCTTCCCGGGGCGAGTGAGAGAGCGGAGAGGGACAGGAAGGGGCTGGCTTATTTGAAGCTTAGCTCTGTGTGCTTTGCCTGGCCCACTGTGGGGAGGGCCGGCTGGGGTGCTGGTCCTGGAGCGAGGGCCCTGGCGGAGCTACTGGAGAACTGGAGCAGGAGGCGGGGCCCAGGTCACAGCGGCACCAGCCTGCCACCTGGTGGTCAGCACAGTGTGCTGCAGGGCTGGGGGTGCTCGGCCGGCTGGCCTAATTCCCTGGGTTTCAGAGCTGCAGGGGTCCGTCTAGGGCTATTCTTTGCCATCCGAAGGCCCCAGCGCCCTCCAGGGACAAGTTCTGTGGGGCGGGGCCAGCCCAAGTGGAGGAAAGGGGACCGGGGCGGATGGTGACGGGGATGAGGGGTGTTAGAGGAGGAGAGGCTCTGGGAAGGAGGCCCGTCAGGCAGGGACTGCACGCCGCCTCCCCACGGCGGGCACTGGCTCTCCAGATCTTCCCTTGGGGGTCTTTCTTCTCGACCTCCCTCACCCCTGGGCTCGGTGCTGGGGAGACCAGGACGCCTGCGGTGCCCAGAGGCGTCTGTCCTTCCCCATGGTGACCCTCTGCTTCCTGAGGGGCTGCGAGGGGCCTGTGGCCCCTGGGGAAAGGCCGCCCTCCCCGCCCCGCCGCCCGCCCCTGCCGCCCTTACCGATGGTGGTGATGGTGGACACGGAGAAGAAGAAGGAGCCCACGAGTTCCCAGCGCCCCATGCTGGTGGTGTTGCCCAGCAGGTGGCCGCCGTCTTTGTAGGCTTGGATGATGCCCTGGGGGGGGGGGCTGCAGTGACCAACGGGCTCTGTGGGGCGGCCGGGCCCTGCGCCCCAGCTGTCTCATCCGCAGTCCTCACCATCACCTGTAATGTGGCCTGGCCAGGGCAAGGAGCCACCATCCAAGCAGGACCCCCAGAAGCAGGGAGCATGGGGACCCCTTCCCCTCTCTCCACCGGAGCCCAGGCCAGGAGCCCGTGATGTCACACACCGGCTGGAGGAGCAGCCATTGCTTGGCACCCTTGCTCCAGCCCATTCCGGCAGGGGCTCCAGCCCAGGAAGAACAAGAGGTGCTTTAGGACACCCAGAGGGGCGGGGGGGGGAGGGGAGGGGAGGAACCTGACTTCAGCCCTTGGCGGGTCGGAGGTGGACATTACTAAATCACTAACTTTTTTTTGTGTGTGTGTGGTACTGGGGATTGAACCCAGGGGCATTCTACCTCCGAGCTACTCCCCCAGCCCTATTTTTTATCCTTTATTTTGGAACAGGGTCTCACTAAATTGTGGAGGGCCTCACTAAGCAGCTGAGGCTGGCCTTGAACCTGCAATCCTCCTGTTTCAGTCTCCCAAGTACTGGGGTCACAAGCGGGCACCACCCTGCCCGGCACTAGCTTTGGGTGCAGTGGGGTCCTGAGCTTCTCCATGCCTCAGTTTCCTTGTCTCTAAAATCGGAGAACTGACTTGGTAGAGTTGCTGTGAGGGCTCGTGTGTGAGGACTTAGAACAGTACCCGGCACACGGCTAATTAATGTTAGTGGTTGCTAGCATGGCGTCCTGAGGAGTATTTTGCTGGAGGAATAGAGAATAAAGGCGCTCCTTCTCACGGGCAGGCAGGCGGCTTCCTGGAGGGGCAGCCCTTTCAGCCGGCTGTGCGTGGGGTCAGAGGAGTGCTCCTGGGGGGAGGACCATTGGGTAGAAGGGACAGAAGGAGCAGAGGCTGCCTGAGATCTGGAACTGGAGGATGGAGAGGCAGTTGGGGTTGTGGTCGCTCCGCCCTGCCGGGATGGAGTGGCAGGCCTCATGGAAGGTCAAGGAGCAAAGGGCAGGCGGGGTCAGGTCGGTGGCTCTGTGGCAGCCGGCAGTCTAGCGGGGCTGGCAGGAGAGCCCTGGGGGTGCATGACAGAGGGGCCTGCATGTGGCCCAGAGGGGCAAACGCGGCATCAGCAGTCCAGGCCCCTCTGGCCTCCCAGAGGACAGTGACCGTGTGGGCATTCGGGGCCAAGGACCAGGACCTGCAAGGAGAACGGCTCGTTCTTTCCTGACAATGGCTGAGGCCCCGGGGAGGCTGTGGGGGAGCTGAAGAAGGGGGTGAAGTGGGACTGGGTCTGAGGGGAAAGACAGAAACGAGGTTCTGGCTGGAACCTCGGTGCACACCCAGGCTCACCGGCCACACCAAGGGGCATTACCCGTGGCGGCTGGTGGCCCAGCTCTTGGCTGTGTAGCCATTCACTCAGATTTTGCTTTTCGGAGCCTCAGTTTCTTCATCTCTGAAATGGGGATGATTCTAAGCACCCCCGAGGCGGGGAGGATGGACAGGTCAGGTGGGTGGAGCTGCACAGAACAAGTCCTGACACCAGCATGACCACCACAGTCATGTCGCTTGTAGCTGGGGTTCCACCTTGGCAAGGGGGGTGTCGGACAGCCCGCACAGGGCCGGCGGTGGCTGTCTTGCTGAAGTTTGCAGGTGTGGGCGGAGTTTGCAAGGGAAGGCACCTTCGCAGAAGGTCCTTGCAGGCAGTCCTCACCCGACCCAGCTCCAGGTTCTGCTCAGTCGGCCCATTCCCAGGGTCCCAAACTCCACCTCCGCTGGGTGCTCGGTCCCTTCCCACCCCCACACAGTTTCCTGCTGCCTTCCTGGGGTCTGTTTCTGGCTGGAGACTGGGGCGGGCGCAGAGCCTGCCCTCCTGACTACAGACTCTGGGCTGGGGCACCGCCCTGAGGTCCCGGGCACCAGGCGCCCTGAAGAGGGTGTGGGACTAAGCCTGAGCCCCGGGTGCTAATGTAGCCCTCCCTCCAGCGGAGGCTGCGCCAGCCGGGCGTCCCGGGGGCAGTGACTCGGAAGCGATCTCCATGGGCCTGGGACGCCCCTCCAGGAGGAGCCACACCCTGCTCCCCCAACCGGCTGGCTCCCCATCTTCTGAGTATCTCTGCCCCTCCGTACTCCATTCGCACTTAGCGTCTGAAGGCCGTCCGTCTGCCGGCGCACACCCAGCCCCTCTTGGCTGCCCCCGCCCCGCACAGGCACACCTGGGTGCCATCTCACCCACCTCGGCCCGGGCTCGGGCTGCGCCCTTCTCCCGCAGGTTCTGAGGGGGGAGCCCTTGGCCTTCCTTATCCTTAGGCCCAGCCAGCGCCCTCTGAGGTCCTCGCTCCCAATCCGAGCATTTGCACCCAGCTTCTCTCTTTGGGATATGCAGGGTGTGCCGGTGCAACTCTGACCCGTGCTGCGTGCCGCGGACCAAACCCTCCCGGTCTCCGTGCTGACCCTGGTGGCTCCGTGCCCTCTGTCGTCATCATCCCCAAATTTGGATGTCCGCGCTGCGGCTATCTCTCGGCAGGGCCGGTCCTGCCCTCCAGCCCCTGCTGTGGCACCTTCTCTGCTGTGCTCTAGCCTAGCCCTCTGACCCCACACCCCAACTGCACAGCCTGGTTGCGCCCAGCCCTCCTCTCCTTCCTGCTCTTGATCCCCGCCTCCCGCCCCCTCCTGCCGCGCCCCGGCAGGTCCCGCTGGCCCCTGACCCTGATCAGCAGGTCCAGCGCCGGGCCATCCAGACACGTGAAGTTCTGCAGCAGTGCCCACTTGTGGCGACGGAAGCTGAGGCTGGAGTCCTGAGCGGCGCGGCCCTCCAACGCCCAGAACACGCCGGTGCCCAGCGCCAGGTAAGCCAGGTAGGTGAGCAGAAGGAGCAGGGTGCCCGGCACGGCGCAGCCTCGGGCCCCGCCTTCCGGGACGGCTGGGGCTCGCAGTCGGTGCATGGCGGGAGAGGCCGGGGTGAGGATGGACGCTGAAGTGGAAAGGAAGGGCCAGACCGGCCCCTTCTCTAAGCCGTGCCCTTCTCCCGCCCGCCTCGGCCTGTGGCCAGTCCCCCGGGGGGTTGACGCGCTGATCCAATCCCAGGGACCAGAAGAGGCTCTGAGGCTGCACATCTGGCCCCGCCCCAGAGGGGTGTGCAGGGCCCACCCCAGATCTGGTTCGGGGAGCAGGAGAGGGCTGCGGTGACCGCAGGCTCTGGAGGGGCAGGGCCCCCAGGGTTTCCTGCCACCAATGGTGGGAAGAGCTTCTGGAAACCACTCTAGGGGGAGAGAAAGCAGAAGGCAAGTTTATTGTCTAGGGCTTCTGCCAAGTCCTGGGCCCCGGGAGGGTCTGCAAGGGCTCCCACAGTCTTCCTGACCTTCCGCACCGCCCTGTGCGCAGAAGGGGAACCCCAGCTGGCCGCGAGGGGCTGTGGGCTTGGGCAGCAAGAGGACTTTGAACGGGGGACCCCTGTGTTCCTGCCTCGCAGGAGACTCCCCAGGTCCTTCCTACACCCAGAAGGGAGGAGGGGCCCAGGGTGAGTGGAGTCCACAGGCCTTCCGTTTCCCAGTCCTCTCTCATCCCGTGTAAGCTGGACCCCCTGCTGCGGCGATTCTTCCTGGGTCTCCTCTGCCCCACGGCCCGGCCTGCCCGGAGGGCCCAGGCCCTTGGGGCTTGCTTGCTGACGGGGAGGGGTGGGGGCGCTGGTCTTTGGTGAGACTGGGCACTGGGGTGGACTGGTCCAAGTCGCTCCTCTCCTGGGGACCGTGATACTGCGTTCCAGCAGGAGAGAGCCAGGCTGGGAGAGCGGGTTCCCCTGGGAGGCCAGGCCTCCCGGAGCTCACATCCTGGAGGAAGCTCATTTCCTGGAAGGCTCCTTGGAATCTGCTGCCCCTTGTCTTTGGAAAGGCTTTTAAGAAGACGGGGGAATTGGGGAAGGGCTAAATGAGAAATGTGTGTATGTATGCCTTTACCTATACCAGCTTGTACCTAACAAAGATGTATGATTACAATGCACCAATTAAAAATAAAAAATAAAATTAAAAAAAAAGAAGAAGACGGGGGACCCAAGAGAGTGATGAGCCCAGGGGCTGCCCTGGGGGTCAGGGAAGGTCATGTCCAGGAAAGGGGTGGTCACCAAAGAGGCCCTAAGCCTTGTTCAGCGATGGCCTCCCGACAAGGCGCTGGCAAGCTTGGAGAGGTGGCCGAGAACTTCCTGAAGATGGCTTCCTGTGACTGTTCCAGAGTGACCCCCACCCTCGGATCTGGTTCTCTCCTGGGTCTGCTCCAGTCGGGACAGTTTGGGCATGGTGTTGGGGGACAGGTCTTTGGCCCTGTCCCTGTGTCTCCTGTCTGTCATCTGCACAGTCACACCCGTCTCCTTGCTCTTTCTGGAGAGCTCAGGACCAGCCCTGGCTGGGAGGCGTGTGCTTGGGAGAGGAGGGGCAGGGCAGGTGGTGCTGGCGGAGTCGCTGGGGAGACGGGGAGGGGCTGCTGGGACGCCAGGGGCTCACGTGGAGATGGGGACCTTCTGAGGCCGGGGGAGCCCGTCAGGGTCAGGGCCCGCCTCGTCCTTGAGGCTGGGCCCCCTGCGGAGCAGCCGAAGCTGGGAGCATCTGCGCAGGAACAAGGGGCTCAGGGAGAGGGTCAGCGCCAGCCACGCCAGGCCCAGGAGGATCCAGATGGCCGCCAGGCTCCGGTACACTGGGATGTAACGCTTGCTGGGGTCTTTGCCTGCCAGGGAAGGGGATGGGGGCACCTGAGGACACAGCCACCTGGGTTCTGCGGCCCCCGCCCCCTGCCCCCAGCCGGGACTCTCTTTTCCTCTTCCTCATAACCAGGTTGGCGATGAGGTCCCTGCTGGACGAGGCCAGGGGCCAGAGACATCCTCTGCCGATAGATGGCTTGCCATCCCTGAATCTCAGCGGGTCCCGTTCTCACCGACCACGTAGTCCCCGAAGCCGATGGTGCTGAGAGTGATGAAGGCGAAGTAGAAGCCCTCGCTGAAGCTCCAGCCCTCCACGTGGCTGAACAGCATGGGCGGAGCAACGAGGATGACCAGCGTTCCCAGGGTCAGGAAGAGAGCCAGGCCCAGCACCTGCAGGAGCGGCAGCCCTGCGCTAACTCCCAGCCGACCTTGGGCTGGGGCCGGGTCTCCGAGTGGGTGTGCCTGCCGGGAAGACTGGCTGGGCAGGAGCTGTGTCAGTGGGCCAAGGAGGGATGGGGGGCCCCTCCGGCTGGCGGAGGGGAGGGGCTTACCTGGGAGAGCCGGGGCTGCTCCTCCCACCCCTCCAGGCTGGCCAGGTGGGCTCGCAGCCCCGTGCCCAGGTGGTTGAGGAGGCCCACGTTGAGAGGGATGCCCAGCAGGGCGTAGAAGACACAGAAGACCTGGCCGGCCACCGTGCTGGGCGCCAGGTTCCCGTACCCTGCAGTGGGAAGGCGGCGTGCGGGTACAGAAAGTTCAGATGGCTCCCCGCCGCGTCCAGAGCCAAGGGCCCTGTTCCCACAGACACCCCTGCCACTGCTGCTGGAGTGATCTGTGTTTGTGGGGACCCCACTCGTGTCAAAGGACACTGCAGGGCCTCCTGCCGGGCGTGATTGCCTGCAGGGTTAGGGTCATTCCTGGCAAGGAGCTGCTTTGCCTCGTTCAGTTGTATTTATCCCTCACTATTGGACGGGGGGATTTGAGGGCCGAGGCCAGGTCCAGTCCCAGCGTGTGCCCCAGTCCTGCTGTTTCGTTGCTCGGAATGTCAGGGAGTTGGACTTCACTGAATGCTTAGAGAGGGCCCGGGGCAGAGGTAAGCTTTCTGGCTGTTCCCTTTGGGGCACCCAGGATGTCACCTAAACTTTGGTGGCCAGTTTCCATACGCAAATGACCTTTCTCCTCAAGTCCCTGCATCTCTACCGGAGAGAGCTTTCTGGCCCAGGAGTGCGTCTGGCCTATGGATCAGTCCAGAATGCGGAGAGTTAACACTGTCTACCAGGCAGGAGTTGGGGGGCCAGTTGGCCGTCATTTGGCCCCTGCGGGCTGTTCTGAGGAGGGGGTCTACCCAGCCTCCTAGGGGAGGGGTGTGAGCCCAGTCACCCAGCAGGCCGGCTTGCCTTCCTGCGCGCTCCTTCCCCTCGACCACATCCCTATCACATCCTGGTCTCGGCGCCTGCCTTGGGGAGCCCACACTACGACGGGGGCTCCGGGAAGCCCTTCTCGGCCGCAGCCCCTACCTATGGTGGTGACCACCGTCCCTGCGAAGAAGAGGCTGCTGCCGAAGTCCCAGTTGCTGGGGCTGGTGGAGTTGCCCTTGGGGTTCACACCTTTCACCCAGGCTTCCACGATGACCTGCGGGAGGGAGAGCTGACGGTCAGGGCACCAGTGGCCACCAAGCGCTCAGCAGGGTGCTTCCTAGACAGCATGGCCCCCATTCCACAGAAGAGGAACCGGAGGCTCAGGGTGGCCAGGTGACCTGCCAGCGCTTGTTGGCCTGTCCAGGGCTGGCGCAGGGGAGGCTGTCAGCCTGGGCCAGCAGTCTTGGCAGGTGAGGGACGGTGCGGCAGGAGGGTGTGGTGTGCACAGGGGTTGCCGGGGACCGGGAGGTTTCAGCTTGGCTGCTCCAGAAGGGTTTGCTGGGGACCCAAGGAGCTCATGTTTGGGGGGGCAGAGAACTCTGTGCTCTGAGCTTCCTGGGGCGCTGGAGGCCTCGCTTTTGCTTGCTGCCCTCTATTGATTTTTACTGGAGACATGCATCCGAGACCAGCACACGGGTGTGTGTGTGTGTGTGTGTGTGTACGTATGTGACTCGCTGCTGTGTGTGTGTGCGTGTTTTTTTTTTTTTTTTTGTGGTACTGGGGATTGAACTCAGGGGCATTCTACCTCAGAGCTACACCCCCAGCCCTATTTTTTATTCTTTATTTTGAAACCGAGTCTCACTAAGTTGTAGAGTGCCTCACTAGGTAGCTGAGGCTGGCCGCGAACCCAGATCCTCCGGTCTCAGCCTCCCGAATGCTGGGATTACAAGCGTGTGCCACCACGCCCGGCTGTGTGTGCGTGTTTTATGCATGGGTACTGTAGGTTGCGTGTGTATGCGTATACTACAACCTGCACTTTGCAGGCTGAAGCCCGAGCCCGTGCAGCCCCCGTCAGCCCTCTCCCCTTTGCTGTAAAGGGTCCCAGGGCAGCCGTACAGCCCGGTCACCTGGTAGAGCACCCACGTGGGGGCTCCGGCTTCCATTCCTGTGGGAACTGTTTCCCTGCCGGCTGGACGGAGACGCTCTGGCCAGGGTGAAGTGTCCCTGGGGGAGCCTGGTGGCTCCGGCCTCCATTCCTGTGGGAACTGTTTCCCTGCTGGCTGGACGGAGGCGCTCTGGCCAGGGTGATTTGTCCCTGCCTGTGTCTGTTTCTCCTCACTCTGGCGGGAGCTGGCCTCTCGTGACGTGGACTTTGGCCTCCCTCCCTTTCCCACGGGCTCGGGCATTCCTGGAAACGCCCCCGCCCTGCAGACCTTGGAGGCAGGCTCCCTGTCCCGAGGCTGGGGGCTCTTGGGGACAGGGGTGTCCTGTCCTCTCTGAGAGCTAATCCATGGTCCCCCTGCTGCAGAGGCCCAGGCCTCCCTCCTCGTTAGAGTCTGTCAGAGCCCACTACCAGCCCTGCCCAGGCGCTGGCTCTGGCTGGGTCCTCCTGTAGCCCGGGCCGAGGGGGAAGCGGTCTCTGGGTCTCCAGGGCGTCTGAACCTTTCTCAGTCCTGACCCGGGTCTCACCCAGTCCCCAACCCAGCCCCACCCTGGCCACGGGAGCATTTCCAGGAAGGGCGGGGGCGGGACTCTCACAGCTCCGGAAAGTTCTTCCTGATCCCGCGGTCTGTGCCTCGTCCTCTAGGCCAGCTCTTCTGGTCTCTAGGGACCTCTGCATCCCCTAGGGACTTGTCAACACCCCTCTGCTGGCCCCACCCGAGTCTCTTGGGTCTCCGTGGGGCCGGGTATCTGCCTTTCTCCCAGGCTCCCCGGGTTGGCTGTGCGCTAGGCTGTGACCCCACGCCCTGTCCTGTCCCAGCGTGTGCCGTGCCTCGTGTGGTGAGAGCAAGGGCTTGGTGCGATTTGTCTCTGCCTGAAACTTGCAGCCGTGGCCCGCACACGCCACCTCCCTGGGCCTCTGTTCCCATTGATTTTTTTTTTTTTTTTTTTTTTTTTTTTTGCGGTACTGGGGATTGAACTCAGGGGTGTTCTACCTCCAAGCTATACCCTCAGCCCTATTTTTTATTCTTTATTTTGAAACCGGGTCTCACTGTTTCGGAGCGCCTCACTAGGTAGCTGAGGCTGGCTGCGAGCCTGGATCCTCCTGTCTCAGCCTCCCGAATGCTGGGATTACAAGTGTGCGCCACCACGCCTGGCTCCATTTATTGATTTTTTAATTAAAATTTTTTGGTACTAGGGATGGATCTCGGGGCATTCTACTTGAGCTACACCCCTAGCCCCTTTTATTTTTTGTTTTGAAATAGGGTCTCGCTAGGTTGCTGAGGGTTTCACCCCATTGCTGAGGCTGTCCTCCGACCTGTGATCCTCCTGTCTCAGCCAAAGGACTGGGATTACAGGTGTGCACCGCCTCGCCCAGCCCTCCGTTCCCACGTATAAGGTGGGGACAGGGACAGTGATAGGTAAGTTGAGAAAATGCCTGTGAGATGCCCAGGCCCCGTTCCTCACTGCGCTGAGCTCGTTATAAAAGCTCAGTTAATACAGCTCTCACTAGGATGGTCTGCGCCTGGTCTGCCCCTCTGCAGTGGGTATGGCCGCTGCCTCGACTCCCTGGTCTCCAGCGCACTCACCTCCCCTACACACCTGCCTCTGCCTTGCTGCTGGGAGAGAGGGAGCAGAGGGAGGCCAGGCAGGGGGTGACCCTGTCTGCCCCCCGGCACTGCACTGGCAGGTGAGGCCGGGAAGGCCAGCGAGGCTGCTTCTGACCTTCCCCTGCGTCTGCACCCGGGGACGTGGGCCGGGCGCTGAGCTGGGCAGGGAGGCAGGACGGCGCGGAGAGGGGCTCCGGACACGCGCCCAGGTGTGCAGCAGTGCCAGCTTGGAGAGGCTCTGACTCTGCCAGTGCCTTCAGCACAGGCGTGCCCTCCCTTCACCTCACGGCGAGGACACTTGGGCCCAGAGAGGTTAAACCACTCTTGCAAGGGCGCTCAGTGACACAGTGGTGGACCTGGGCCCGGAATCTCAGATCACAGGTCACCAGGCTCTCTGTTCCCGTTTCCCTCTTCTCTCTTACAGGGTACCAAGGCCGGGGACGTAGCTAAGTGGTAGAGTGCCACCCAGCGTGCCGATGCCCTGGGTGCCATCCCCAGCACGGGGGTGAAAAAGAAAAAAAACTTTTTTTTTTTGCTATACTGGGGATTGAACCGAAGGCCATTCTACCTCCGAGCTACACCCCCCCCCCGTCCTATTTTTATTTGAAACAGGGTCTCACTAAGTTGTGGGGGACCTCACTAAGTAGCTCAGGCTGCCCATGAACCTGGATCCTCCAGTCTCAGCCTCCCAAGTACTGGGAGGATTTCAAGCATGCGCCCCCACACCCAGCTGAAAAAAGAGACTTCTAAGGGGACACCAGGCTCTGTGGGCTCTGGGCCTGTGGGGGAGGCCCGCCCCCTTGCCTCCCCGCACCTCCCCTCCCTTCACCTGCAGGAACTGCTCCAGGGCCCACTGGTCCAGGCAGGTGTAATTCTCCAGAAAGCGCAGCTTCTCCACCTGAAACTGGTCCCTGGACTGCGCCTCCGCCGGCTTCTCCAGCAGCTGGAAGACGGTGGCGCCCAGCAGCAGGTAGCAGATGTGGACCAGCAGGAGGGGCAGCACCCTGCCGCCCCAGCAGCTGCAGAAGCCAGCGTGGGGCATGGCGTGGCCGGCCCTGCCAGGGCTGGGGCGCGGGAGGCAGGCGGGGAGGGAGCCGGGGACGTGAGCGCTCACCTGGCCTCCTCAGCACAGGTGTCTGCCAGCCGAAGTCTGTTTGAACAGTGCGGCTCAGCTGGGCTGCACTAAGTGCTGCGAGTGCAAACAGGCCTGCCCCCGCCCCGCCCAGCCTGGTTTCCATGGGCAGCAGCAGGTCAGTCGTGGGGACCCCTCGGGGAGTCCTGCTGGCGTCTCCTGAGCTCATCGTGGGTCACCCTCTGCCTCTAGAAGGGGTGGGTGCTTCTGGGCCACACCTGTCACTCACAGAAGCTTCCAGCTGCCAAGCAGAGGCACGGGAGGAAATTGTGAAGCCACCGTCTGCTCCGTCGCCTTGGCGACAGAGTGGGCCAGGAGGCTGACCTGCTACCAGGGACCCAGAGGATGCGGAAACTCAGTGGCAAGGCAGGGAAAGGAAAGGGACGGTCTTGCTGGGGGGAGCAGTGTCGGGGCTGCTGCTGCTCCTAAGCTGGACGCACCACACTGCTGCTTCTGCTCATAGTCTGTCTTGCACGACACCCTTGAGCAGGTCCCCTGCAGAGGAAGACACGCTGGTGAGGTGTGTGTGTGGCCCTGGGGAGCTGCCAACAGCTGTCTCGGGGTGGGTGGGACTGAGTCTTTCCTTTCTCTGGTCCTGTGTGTGTGTGTGTGTGTGTGTGTGTGTGTGTGTAACAGCTGTATTGAGACATAATTCACAAATTGCACCATTAGTACATTTTTTTTTTTTCAGTATTGGGGATTGAACCCAGGGGCATTCTACCTCTGAGCTCCACCCCCAGCCCTAACTTGTATTCTTTATTTTGAAACAGGGTCTCACTAAGTTTCGAAGGACCTCACTAAGTAGCTGAGGCTGGCTACGAACCTGCGCTCCTCCTATTCCAGCTTCCCAAGTATTGGCATTATAAGCGTATGCCACCACACCCAGCCTCATTAGTACATTTAAAGAGTATAATTCAATGGTTAGTAGCATATTCATGAAGTCGTGCAGCTATCACCACAATCAATTTTTATCACCCGAAAGGGAAACCCCCTTAGTTTTTAGGTGTCACCCCCCACTGTCCAAGCCTGCCCCTCGGCCTCTGGCAGCTGCTAACCTGCTTTCTGTCTCTATGGGTTTCCCGAGTTTGGACATGTCACATAAACGGAACCATGCTGGACAGGCAGCATCATCCCAGCCTCAGCCTGGCTCCTGGGGAGCTCTGGTGGGGCGGGCGAGGTGTCCCGTTAGTCCAAAGTGGAGGCCCAGGTGCAGGCCAGGCTACTGGAAGAAAACCTCTCTGAATGCTGGGAAAGAGAGCTGAGGATGGACAGCCGCCCCGCCCCACTTTCCAGGCTCCCTTGCAGCTAGGTGGCCATGGACGCAGTTCTGGCCATCAGGGGTGGGCAGAGTTGTCTGTGGAAGTTTGAGATGAAGTTGTTCTGTCCTGACAAAAGTTGAGCTGCAGCTGTGTTTGCTGTGTCACCTCGCATCCATGAGTGAGAGCTCAGGGAATTGCAAGATGCTCAAGAGATACCTGCACACTCCAATCTCCAGATTTCTGTCAGAAATATTAAACATTTACTTAAGCCACTATTAGACATTCTGTGACTTTTCAAGGAGTACATGATTTGAAAGAATTGTCAAGGCTTATTTGGGTTGGAAGGGAGTAGGGATATACTCCAGTTATCTCAAGTAATTGGGAAATTTGTTGGAGGAACCCAAGAGCACCAGGGTTCTGGAACAACAACTCCCGCCACTAGCCTGGCCTGACCGCTGGCCGGTGTGCCCTCTCCCCTGCCCCTTCTCCGTGCAGCGTGCTCCGGGTCCCTCCTGGTGTCTGGTCACTCCCTTTGACCTTTGCTTCTTTCTCTTGGTATTCCCAGCTCAGACCCCTAGGGAGGAGCGGAGTGTCCAGGTAAAGCACACACACACACACACACACACACACACGGTGGGCGCCTCTGCGAATGGGCCGTCCTGGGTCAACACCAACGTCTGCTCAGCACACCCGTCATTATCACGTGGAAGGGCGACACTCCGGCCAGCTGTACAGGACAAGCATAAGAGAGACATAGAAAATAAATGCAGCCAGCTGGGCATGGCAGCGCACGCCTGCAATCCCAGGACTTGGGAGGCTGAGACCGGAGGATTGCAGGTTTAGGCTAGCCACAGCAACCTAGCGAGACAAAAAATAAAAAGGGCTGGAGGTGCATTACAGTGAGAAATCAAGTGTCCCTAAAGAGCTCAGTTGTCAATGTTCAGGGTTGCTATGATTGAGTCATCTATCCCACAAGTGGATAAATCCATCATAATGGATCTACCTGGGAGGTATCCAGGAGGTGGGTAGGGAATGGGGAGAGAGGAGGTCCCTGGGGTGCTCATGGCCTTGGAGATGATACATGGTTCCCCCTCCCCCTGCCCTCTCTTGCCTCCCGCCTCCCTCTGTGACGAGAGGAGCGCGGCATGCGCTCTCCCTCTCTCCGCCTCCCTCCTGCCGCCATGCCAAGATCCGAGGTTCCCCAGCCTCACATGGGCTGAGTCCTACACTGTCAGAAAACAAATCTTCCTTCCTCTAAGCTACATGGTCAGGTTTTCAGATTATAGCTGCAAAGAATGCTGATGGATAGGGGTGCTGAACGCCCCTGGGCTCAACCCCCAGTACCACAAAACAAACGAACGATGACAACATCAAAAAGAAATGCAAGCGCCGGGCGTGGTGGCGCACATTTGTAATCCCAGCATTTGGGAGGCTCAGACCAGAGAATCCGGGTTCAAGGCCAGCCTCAGCTACCTAGTGAGGCACTCTGCAACTTAGTGAGACTTGGTTTCAAAATAAAGAATAAAAAATAGGGCTGGGGGTGTAGCTCGGAGGTAGAATGCCCCTGAGTTCAATCCCCAGTACCAAAAA
>PVLC010026719.1:0-22467 GCA_004027655.1 Graphiurus murinus
TGTGTGTGTGTGTGTGTGTGTGTGTGTGTGTGTGTGTGTGTGTGTGTGTGTGTGTGTGTGTGTGTGTGTGTGTGTTTGGTATTGGGGGACATTCTACCTCCAAGTTACACTCCCAGCCCTATTTATTTTAGTTTTATTTTTTATTTATTTATTTTATTTACTTATTTATTTATATTTTATTTTTTAATTGGTGCATTGTAATCATACATTTTTGTTAGGTACAAACTGATAAAGGCATAAAGGCATATATGCACACATTTCTCATTTAACCCTTCCCCAATTCCCACCCAACTCCCTCCTCCTCCCTCCTTCTCAAGTTCAGTTTAGTAATTGACTTTGATATGTTCATGAAAGTACATCATGTGCATTAGGGTTTCCCCCTCCACCCATCAACTTCTGTTAAGTCAAATTCTTTGCTCACCTAAGGTTTCTCCTTCTTCATCTGGAGTCCCTTTTATGTCCCTTTTATGTTCTCTCTAGCTTCCACATATTAGGGAGAGAATACAATTGATATTTTACTTTTTGTGACTGACTAATCTCACTTAACATAATGTTTTCCAGTTCCATCCCTTTCCCTGCAAATGACATGATTTGGTTCTTCTTTATGGCTGAGTAAAATTCCATTGTGTACATATCCCGTAGTTTTGTAATCAATTCATCTGTTGATGGACATCTTGACTGGTTCCATAGTTTGGCAATTGTAAATTGTGCAGCTATAAACATAGATACACATGCATCGGTCTGATGGTTTGGTTTCCATTCTTTTGGGTAGATACCCAGAAGTGGTATTGCTGAAGCATATGGTAGGTCCATTCTCATTCATCTGAGGATCCTCCATATTGTTTTCCAAACTGGTTGCACTAATTTTCAATCCCACCAACAATGTATTAGGTTTCCCAATTCTCCACACCCTCGCCAGCATTGTTGTTTGTGTTATTGATGATTGCTATTCTGATTGGGGTTAGGTGAAATCTCAAGGTAGTTTTGGTTTCCAACTCTCTGATTGCTAATGATGTTGAACATCTCCTCATACATATATTGGCCATTTGTATTTCTTCTTTTGTGAGGAGTCTACTTAGATCTTTTGCCCATTTTTTGATTGGATTATTTGTTTTCTTAGCTGTGATTTTCTTGAGTTCTCTATATATCCCAGATATTAGTCCTCTATCAGAAGAGTAGCTGGCAAAAATCTTCTCCCACTCTGTAGGCTCTCTGTTGAGGTTCTTGATAGTTTCCTTTGCTGCACAGAAGCTCTTCAGTTTAATGCAATCCCATGTATTGATCTTCCTTTGAGTTGCTTGTGCTTTTGGGGTCTTGTTGAGAAAGTTTTTACCTGTGCCTGTATGTTGAAGTGTTGGTCCTATGCCCTCTTCAAGTAGCTGCAAGGTCTCTGGCCTGACTTCCAGGTCTTTGATCCACCTGGAATTGACTCTTGTGCAGGGTGAGAAAGTGGAGTTTATTTCCATTTTTCCTGCATATGGTTAACCAGTTTTGCCAACACCATTTGTTAAAGAGGCTATCTTTTTTCCAGTGTATGTTTTTGGCTCCTTTGTCAAAAATCAGTTGACTGTAAGCACGTGGGTCTGTTTCTGAATCTTCTATTCTGCTCCATTGGTCTATGCGTCTGTTTTTGTGCCAATACCATGCTGTTTTTATTACTGTGGCTTTGTAGTAGAGTTTGAAGTCAGGTATTGTGATACCTTCTGCATAGTTCTTGTTGCTAAGGAATACTTTGGCCATCCTGGGCCTTTTGTTGTTCCAAATGAATTTAAGGACTGATTTTTCTATGTCTCTGAAGAGCGACTTTGGTAATTTCATGGGTATTGCATTGAATCTGTAGATCACTTTTGGGAAGATGGCCATTTTGATGATATTTATTCTGCCTATCGAAGAGAATGGGAGATCTTTCCATCTTCTAAGGTCTTCATCGATTTCTTTTTTCAACTTTTTATAGTTTTCCTTATAGAGGTCTTTTACCTCTTTGGTTAGGTTTATCCCTAAGTTTTTTTTTTGGGGGGGGGTGCTATTATGAGTGGAATTGTTTTCTGGATTTATTTTTCAGTGGATTTATGGTTGACATACAGGAAAGCTTCTGATTTTTTAAGATTGATTTTGTTGATCAGTTCTATAAGTTTTTTGGCTGAATTTGTTGGGTCTTCTAAATATAGCATCATGTCATCTCCAAAAATGGATAGTTTTAGTTCTTCTTTCCCTATTTTTACCCCTTTGATTTCCTTCTCTTGCCTTATTGCTCTGACTAGAGTCTCAAGTACTATGTTGAACAGAAAAAGTGACAATGGACATCCTTGTCTTGTTCCTGTTTTTAGTGGGAACTCTTGCAGTTTTTCTCCATTTAATATGATATTGGCTGTGGGCCTATTGTATATTGCCTCTATGATGTTGAGGTATATTCCTTCTATTCCAATTCTCTGAAGTGCTTTTAGCATGAATGGGTGTTGGATCTTGTCAATTGCTTTTTCAGCATCAATTGAGATGATCATGTGATTTTTGTCTTTAATCTGTTTATGTGGTGAATTACATGGATTGTTTTTTGTACGTTGAACCAGGCTTGCATCCCTGGGTTGAATCCAACTTGGTCATGGTGTATAATTTTCTTGATGTGGTTTTGAATGTGCATTGTTAGTATTTTGTTCAGCAGTTTTGCATCTAAGTTCATCAATGATATAGGCCTATAGTTTTCTTTTCTTGAGCTGTCTTTATTTGGCTTTGATATTAATGTAATGTTGGCTTCATGTGTTTGGGAGGGTCCTGTTTTTTTCTATTTCCCAGAATAGTTTGAGGAGTATTGGGATTAGCTCTTCTATAAATGTTTTATAAAATTCACATGGAAAACCATCTGGCCCTGGGCTTTTGTTTGATGGTAAACTCTTTATTGCTGTTTCTATTTCTATCATTGTTATTGGTTGATTTAAGTTTTCTATATCTTCTTGACTCAATTTAGGAAGGTTGTATGTGTCAAGAAATTTGTCATTTTCTTCTTGGTTTTCCATTTTGTTGGAGTATAGTTTTCCAAAATAGTTTCTGATGATCCTCTGTATTTCCTCACTGTTGGTGGTAATATCACCTTTTTTATCTCTTATTTTGGTAATTTGGGTTGATTCTCTTTTTCTTTTGGTTAGGTTGGGCAATGGTTTATCTATCTTTTTGTGTTTTTTCAAAGAAGACAGCTTTTGGTTTTGTTGATTTACTGTATTATCTTTTTATTCTCCATTTCATTAATTTCTGCTCTGATTTTCATAATTTCCTATCTTCTATTGGCTTTGGGATAGGACTGTTCTTGTTTTTCAAGGGATTTGAGCTGTGTCATTAGGTCATTTAATTGGTGGTTTTCTGTTCTTATGTGGGCACTCAGTGCTATAAATTTTCTTCTTAGTACTGCCTTCAAGGTGTCCCAGAGGTTTTGATATGTTGTATCTCTGTTTTCATTGGTTTCTAGGAATTTTTTAATTTCCCCCCTTACTTCTTCTATGAGCCATTCCTCGTTCAGCAGTGTGGTGTTCAGTCTCCATGCGTTTACATGGTTAGTCTAGGTCTTCTTAGAGCTGAATTTTAGTTTCACTCCATTGTGGTCTGAAAAGATGCAGGCAATTATGTTACTTTTTTTTTTTTTTAGTTTGCCAGTGCTTGCTTTATGGCCCAAAATGTGGTCTATTTTGGAGAAGGTTCCATGGGTAGTTGAGAAAAATGTGAATTCAGCTGTAGTTGGGTGAAATAGTCTGTATGTGTTTAACAAGTCCAATTGGTTTATGGTATTATTTAGGTCCGAAGCATCTTTACTATCCTTTTGTTTAGAAGATCAGTCTAGTGATGTGAGAGGAGTATTGAAGTCTCCCAGTATTAGTGTATTGGGATCTATGTGTGACTTTATATCATGCAGAGTTTGTTTTATGAAAGTGGCTGCACCTATGTTTGGGTCATAGATGTTGATAATTGTTATTTCCTCTTGCTGCATTGTTCCTTTTACTAGTAAAAAATGACCTGCTTTGTCTCTTCTGATAAACTTAGGCTTGAAGTCTAATTTATCTGATATCATAGTTGCTACTCCTGCTTGTCTTCAAGTTCTATTGGCATAGATTACCTCACTCCAGCCCTTCACCTTTAGTTTGTGGGAATCTTTGCTTGTAAGGTGTGTTTCTTGCAGGCAGCAGATAGATGGATTCTGGGTTTTAATCCATTTTGCCACCTAGTGCCTTTTTATTTAGGAATTGAGACCACTTATATTCAGTGTGATTATTGAGAGATGATTTTTAATTCCTAACATTTTGAGTTTTTTCTTCTGTTTGCGGTAGTGTTTTTTCTTCTTTGCTTAGTTGTTTGCTTCCTGGAAATTATTGTTTCTCTCGTTCTGAGGATTACTTGGTAGTTCTTCTTTGTAGTTAATCTGTTTGAGTATTTTCTCTAGTGCTGGTTTGGAAGACATAAATTCCTTCAGTTTCTGTTTGTCATGGAAGGTTTTTATATCCCCGTCAATTTTGAGAGAGAGTTTTGCTGGGCATGAGAATCTTGGCTGCAAGTTATTTTCTTTCAGTGTTTGGAATATGTTACTCCAGCCCCTCCTGGCTTTCATGACTTGGTTTGGGAGGTGATTCTAATTGGTTTGCCTCTAAATGTCACTTGGCCTTTTACTTTTTTTGCCTTTAGAATTCTCTCCTAGCCTCTACATTAGAGGCTCTCCTAGCCTCTACATTAGTGGCATGGTGAACCTCTTTTTTTGGTCTTATCTAAAGGGAGTTCTATATGTTTCCTGTACCTGTGCCTCAGCTTCTCTTTCTATAAGTTTGGAAAATTATCTGATATTACTTCTTTGAAAAGGTTGTTTATTCCATTAGTTTCAACTTCTAATCCCTCTTCTATGCCTATTATTCTTAGGTTAGCTCTTTTAAAATTGGCCCAGATGTCACAGGTAAAAACTTTCTCAACAAGACCCTAAAAGCACAAGCAGCTCAAAGGAAGATCAATACATGGGATTGCATTAAACTGAAGAGCTTCTGCATAGCAAAGGAAACTATCAAGAACCTCAACAGAGAGCCTGCAGAGTGGGAGAAGATTTTTGCCAGTTACTCTTCAGATAGAGGTCTATTATCTAGGATATACAAAGAACTCAAGAAAATCGCACCTAAGAAAGCAAATAACCCAATCAAAAAATGGGCAAAGGACCTAAATAGACTCGTCACAAAAGAAGAAATACAAATGGCCAATAAATGTATGAGGAAATGTTCCACATCATTGGCAATCAAGGAGATGCAAATTAAAACTACCCTGAGATTTCACCTAACTCCAATCAGAATGGCAATCATAAAAAATATGAACAACAACACCTGCTGGCGAGGGTGTGGAGAAGTGGGAAACCTAATACATTGTTGGTGGGATTGCAAACTTGTGCAACCACTGTGGAAAACAGTATGGAAGACCCTCAGATGAATGGGAGTGAACCTACCATATGACCCAGCAATACCACTACTGGGTATATACCCAAAAGAATGGAAACCAAACTATCAGACTGATGCATGTGTATCTATGTTTATAGCTGCACAATTCACAATAGCCAAACTATGGAAGCAGCCAAGATGTCCATCGACAGATGAATGGATTACAAAACTATGGGATATGTACACCATGGAATTTTACTTAGCCATAAAGAAGAACAAAATCATGTTCTTTGCAGGGAAATGGATGGAACTGGAAAACATTATGTTAAGTGAGATTAGCCAGTCACAAAGAGTAAAAAAGCATATATTCTCCCTAATATGCAGATACTAGGGAGAAGATGGGGCATAGGAGGGTCTCCAGATGAAAAGAAGAGACCCTCCATAAGCAAATAGGTTGATTTAATCAAAGGGGATGGACAGGGCGGAGGGACACCCTAAGGCACATGATATACTTACACAATTATATCAAGGTCACTCACTGAACTGAACCTGAGAGGGAGGGAGGGTGAGGAAATGAGATGGGAATAGGGGAAGGGGTCAAATGAGAAATGTGTGCAAATATGTCATTAACAATTTGTACCTAACAAAGATGTATGCTTACAATGCACGAATTACTACAATAAAAAAATAATAAAATTGGCCCAGATGTCATTGATGTCCAATTCATACTGTCGAATTATTTTTCTAGATTATGTACAATGGATTCATTTTTGGAATGGTCATCTTCTAAGAGTGATATTCTATTTTCCATGTGGTCTAATCTACT
Organism: Graphiurus murinus; assembly: GCA_004027655.1. Taxonomy (NCBI): domain Eukaryota; kingdom Metazoa; phylum Chordata; class Mammalia; order Rodentia; family Gliridae; genus Graphiurus; species Graphiurus murinus. The sequence continues at coordinate 6,217 of PVLC010026719.1, forward strand.
GTTTATAGTTTGTATTGATGCCTTCACTTCAGTTATTGCATCTTTCACTTCCTTCACTTCCCTCAAGGCTTCTCTATGACTCCTGCTCAGGGTGTCAGATTCTTTGTTTATTTGTTCCTTTATTTCTTTCCAGATCTCTCTGCACTCTTTCTGGAAGTTTTGTATTATTTCTACGATTAAAGATCTGTATTGTTCTTCCAGTTATCTTTGCCATTCAGTGTTGTTGAGTTCTGTTATTGTGGGATTGTGTTGACTCATTGTTTCTTTGCTATTTTTCCTTCCCATGGTTTCTCTGTTCTTAAATTTATATCTTTGCTGCTCTTGCAAGTTTTCTCTGAATTTATAGGTTTCTTATTTTTATTTTCTCTTTGTGAATGGTATCTTGTACTGAGTTGCAATTACTCTAGGACTTCTTCTGCCCACTCTTTTGGTGCCTTTGGTGGGTTTCAGGTATTGACTTCTAGGGTCTGTTTGTTGCTCCTATTATGGGGATTCATCTCAGAGATGTGGGTAGGACAGTTTGTGGTTTATGTGTTTTTAGGCCTCGATGTGGGATGTGTTGAGCTATTCCTTCTATCAGCAGAGGTGAGTTTGTTCTTAGGGTTTAGCAGTCCTTTCTGTTGGCTCACCTCTCTGGTCCAATCTCTGCAGTGCGGGTTTAGAGGTGTCTTCTAATTTGGACTCTGCAGACAGTTTGGGTAGGCCACTGCTGCTGTGACTGGCTGACAAAATGGCGGCTGCCATACAGGCGCAGGTTCCTTTGTTTATCCTGGTCTACTTTCTGGGTTCTGATCAGCTGTTTTTGTTGCTCTCTTCACTTTTTTGCTGCTTTGCTTTCCTTTCCTTCTGTCAAGAGGCTGCTTTTGCTGCAGTTTTTATTCAAGCTCTGCAGTGCAGTTGATCGCTGCTCCAGCTCTGGAGGGAGAGGTGAACTGGGGTGGCTGCACTGCAGGCTTACACTGGTTGTACCACACATTCCAGTCACTGTGGAAGGTGCAGGGATACCCTGCTGGTTAGGATGTGCAGTTTTGGAGTCTCTTACTCCATATCTGATTGCTGGGAATGCAGAAGGTTGATAGATATCTTGGTGTTAGTAGACTCCGGGCAGCTGGCTCAATGGTGGCTGCGTTCCTCAGCGTGATGCTGCTCCACACAGACGGGCTCCTTTGCTCCCCCTGGTTGGCTTTCTGGGTTCTGCTCAGCTGTACTTCAGTTTTCATAGCTTTGTTCATTTTTTGGCTGCTTTTTTACTTCTGTCAAGAAGCTGCTTTTATGGCAGATTTGAATCGAGCTCACAGCGCCTAAGGAGAGGTGTTTCACTCCGATGCCATCTTCCCGGAATGGTCACATTCTTAAATGCTCTCCTCCCCCTACTTTAGAATTTATGTGAACTCTTCCCGCACTCACGGCCCAGCTCCGAGGCCCCGGCGTCCCCAGCCTGCCACCTGTACCCCCACTCGGCTGCCAGTCCCCCTTATTTTTTATTTTGAAAGAAGGTCTTACTAAGTTGCTGAGGATCTTGCTAAATTGCCTTGTTAAATTGTTCAGGCTATCCACAAACCTGTGCTTGCCTCCCAAGTACTAGGATTACAGGTGTACAGTAACAGGTCCATCATGGTCTGGACTTTAATGCAGTGTCAAAAAATAGGGAGCCAAAGAAAACCATCAGGGAAAGTTTAGAGGAAGGAGCACAGAGGTGGTCTATGTAGGCTGGAGGCAGGTGGTCTAGAGAGTAGGGTTTCAGTGAAAGAACTTGGTTCCAATACCACAAGAGGAAGTGGAAGGAGTTTAGAGTGAGTCAGCAGGATGAAACCTGGAAAAGGGACAAGATAAGTACAAAATAGCAGAGGGAAATGTTTTAGGAAAAGGAGAGGAAGAGGTGAAGATCAAGATTATAATGAGCCTTGAGTGCCAGGTGCAGGAGTTTAGGTTTGGTGAAATGGAAAACTGGGAGCCTCTGATGGTTTCGGGAAAGAGTATACCAAATGTGGAAGGAAGAGTTGTCTGGCTATGTCTATATTGGAAGAGAGAGAGAGGATGAGGAGGGTGAGCTTGAGAAGCCTTCCTAGAATATAAAATAAAGGGTCTCTCCTAGGCATAAGCTGCTGTGTGCTGAGACTTATAAGAAAACAACCATGTTGTAAACCTCTCAGGATCCCTGTTTCTTTTTATTAATAAAGACTAGAATTCTACTATATGTACAGAAGGATACAACAAATATATGTTGATAATGAAAACAAAAGTGAATATAAGAAATGGAGACATTTTTAAGGAATAAGATGATGGAACTTTATTTATTTATTTATTTACTTATTTATTTATTTATTTGTTTTTGTGGTACTAGGGATGGAACACAGGGGCCTTCTACCTCCAGGCTACACCCCTAGTCCTATTTTTATTATTTATTTGGAAACAGGGTCTCACTAAGTTGCTGAGGGCCTCACTAAGTTGCCGAGACTGGTCTTGAACCTGTGATCCTCCTGTCTCAGCCTCCCAAGTACTGGGATTACAAGTGTGCACCACCATGCCTGGCTCTGATGGAACTTTATTAATGGATAAAATGAATGATAAGAAAAACTCTACCAAATATGACACTAAAATTCTTAGCTTTGTAAAATAACATAGCTGTCCATAAGTAAGATAAAGGGGAATGATATAAAGAAAATAGACTTGAGAAACCTACAGTTAATTTCTATTTTACAATTTCATTTTTTCTAGACAGCCATTTTGTTCAATGTCATTATCAAAACAATATAGCTTGAGCCGGGCATGGTGGCACATTCCTGTAATCCCAGTACTTGAGAGGCTGAGACAAGAGGATCCCAGGTTTGAGGACAGCCTCAGCAAATACTGAGATTCTCATCAACCTAGTGAGACCCTGTTTCCAAATAAGAAATAAAATAGGGCTGGGTGTGTAGCTCAAAAATAGAATGCCTCTGAGTTCAATCCCCAGTACCACACACACACACACACACACACACACACACACACACACACACCATGATTTCTTCATTTGGACTTTAAATCCCTCTTTGAAAAATGTCAGAAGAGCTACCAGTTGCATGCAAACTTTCAAAATCCCAATGCATCCATTCAACAGACATGAACTGAGAATCACTGTGAACCAGAAACTATCCAGTTGGTTGAAGGAGAAAGATAAACCAAGTCCTTAAGGTGCTCACTGTCACAGGTTGTGGCTGACATCATTTTGTAGTGACTGTTTCTTTCTGTAGGTTTGCATAAAAGTGCTCTGGAGTTCAATGGTGATGTCAGAAAACTAATGAGGACTGGAGAGAACTAGACAGAACCTCTCAGAGGAAGTGTCCTTTTAGCTTGACATTCAAGGCACAGGATAAATAGACAGCTTGGGAAGGAGAAGAGGAAGAATTTTCTCAGATATACAGTTCACACATAGTATCACCTGTCGGCAGTGTTTTCTACAAAAGGACATATCTGCAAGCCTACCCCATTGAGGGATCCTGCTCCTTTGACTCAGGTGGACAGAAGAGTTCCCCAGGCATGTGAACTTAGGGCTTTGTGTTTCAGTTGTCTGGGGTGAAACATGGGAATTTTGAAAGTTTTAGTAAGCTGTATCCTAGTGTTTCAACTCCACCAGGAAGGTACTCAGCACAGAGCAAAAGTCTAACCACTTGTGCTCAGAAAACACAGACAGAAAGTGAAAGGGAAAGGATCCTGCGAATGTATTTGAGTCCAAAATCTATTCTTAAATTTGGGCTGCAGAAGTAACTCCCTTATGCTTATACTAATTTCCTTTCTTCGTTTTCTTTTTTGTTTGTTTTTTGTTCAACTCAGATTGTATTAAAAGTAAGGGCAGTCAAACTATATAAATATTTTATATGTTCAGGGAACTATTAGATGAGTTCAAAGAAATCATTTCACTGCACCCTCCTTATATTCCCGGCAAGTAGATATTATCTCCATTTTATAGGTAAAGAAATTAAGGCTCAAACTCATGAATGGTTATTAGAATTAATATATGATAGACACAGAATTCTGGCCCAGATCTTGTTCCAAGGCCATTCGCCCCTTTGCTAAATCACATTACATTCTAAAAACAGAGAACTGAGTGTAAAAAGCTAAGGGAGGCATGGTAAGGCAGTGGAAGTTCTGAGGTCCTATACTCCTTCAGTGTAGCTGAGGAGAGGAGCTCAGAGGACAAACTCTAGAAAAAAAAAGCTTGAGAGTATATTAGTTATGATAAGCTACTGAGGTATCTGTTATGCCAGACAATTTAAACCCATTTGAATTTCAAGAGAGTCTTAGTTCTCTTCTTCTATGAAGCTTTTTTAGGCCAAGGAAGAGATGTTATCAGATTTTTTTTTTAAAGGACAATAGTGGTAACATTAAGGAAAGATTAGGGGAGAAAGAGATTATTGAGAAACACTCATGATAATCTATGAGAGAGATGGTAAAGGCTTGGTCTAATGTAAGAACTATAGATGAGAGAGGAGGTTAAACCTCACAGATATTTCAAATAAAATATCCAAGGACTCAAGAACACTCTAGAGATGAAAGAGAAGAGATAGAAGATTTGAAACTAAGTCCATGGTGTTCTGCCTGGACATTTGGCATAGTAGAGATTACAGTGATAGGCTAACTTTGAAAGCAAGAAAAATTGCAGAATTAGGAGTCCCCAAGGCTCTTGATCACAGCTAAAAAATGCATACTTTGTGTTGCTTTGAATAGTGCTGGCATTAGATTCCATCTAGCCTTAAATTCTCTTTTAAGGGTCATTAAAATATAAATATGAAATATTATTTTGAATGCATCTTAGTTGCCAAATTTATTGAAATTCATGAGTATATAATATTTGAGTCTAAATCTAATTTTGATTATTGACTTTCCAGTTTTTTTCCTTGGCTGATTGCTTCAGATTTGGGTTCTTCAGAATAATGAAAGAGTTCTGTTTGGGAAACAGAATCTGTTTAGAACTGAAGTGGAGGGGAAAACCCTCTGCTTTCTGGATCCTGATTTATTATTCTCCAAGGCAGTCTCCTGAATGAATCTTTTTCTTTTGTTGTATAAGAGTCTTCAAAAGCAGTGAAGAACATTCATTTTTCTACTTGATCTTGTTCCTTTGCCAGGAATAGCACAGGGGTCCCTTTAGCAAGTGAGACTAAGGGCACTAAAATGGTTGGGAATCACTGAAAACAGTAGCAGGTTTATTTGAGCAAAACCGGCAGGGTGGTGTAATATACATTTTTTAAAAATGCATTTTCATTAAAATTAAAAATGAGCTTCCAAATAAACTCTGGAAAGGGCTCCAAATACAGCCTTACAAACCCCAAATGAAATCAATAAAAAGAAACCAGCCAAGCAGCAAGTTGAGAAAACACCAATTAGAGTTTTTGACAAACAGAGAAGCTCACTGTGGGGTACAGTTTTTAAATCAGACAAGAGAAATTTGGGCTTTTTTCCTTCACCTCAGCCCTGCTCTCCCTGGAACTGAAATTTATGGGATTCAGAACGCACCCCAGGAAGAAACCACAAACAAGCGGGTATTCTGGGCATTATATCTGAGCAGATGAAAGCAAATATTATTCTGATAGCTTTTCATTTCGCTCTCCAAGGAGCTTTGTATTATTATCCATGACTAGGGATTTTAATAGTCAAACTACCATAAATTTGTCAAACACTCAATTTCTGCCTGGTTTTAGTGCACAGCCATACTTCCACCCATGGAGGTTACATCAGGTCTCTCCAGTCAAGGCAATTTTTGAAACAAATCATACTTACTCATACTCTGATAGCCTGTTGCAGCTCACATTCCTCCACAGATGATTTCCTATTAAATTAGTGGGCAGATGAAGTTCATTTTTACTGCCTCGCACCCCCACCTCTGGTCTCTACCTAGCTAGACACTTACGGATAGAACCCTGTGCCTGGAAGGTCTCTCCTACCTTGCTTCTAGTTAGCACATCTCAGGACCTTGTTTGCCCATTTTCTGTCAAAACCACTCTGTTCTGTTCTTAGACTCTCCATAATAAGTGTCATGCTTCATCCCAGATAAGACAATGAAGATCACCATAAAAAATCACCCTGTCAGCCAGGAATCCAATATTTTTCTTTCAATTACTCTTAACACAGAAATGTCCACAGAGCCTAAAGAATGGTAATACAATGAATTACACAGATTACTTTGTTTATTTGATTACTTGTCATTGTTGAACTGTGTGTATTTGTATATAAGTATATATATTCATGCATATATGTATATAATATATGTGTGTATGCATGTGTATATACACAAGCATACCTGTATGTGCTTACATTTTCCCCCAAACCCTAAGGCTACTTTGAGAATTTCATTTTAGTTTCCTAAATAATAAGGAATATTATTTATGTTAATCATATTTCTATTTAGCCATGAGCTTTAAATCAAGGCCCACATTCCTTAGTGACATGATAGGGCTATAGAGATGTTTATATTGTACAAGGTTCAGCAACCTCTGCTCCTACCCTTGTCCTTGCAGGTGAGTTCTCAACAGAACATAGAATCATCGTTTTTAGAAACAAGTAGTGTTGCATCACTTGAAACTTCCAACAGCTCTCCATTTTTCTTAGGTAGAAAGCAAAGTCTTTGAACTATACACACCACACTCCAAGAGATCTTGTTCTCTTTACCCACCATTCGGTCTCTCTCCCTTTGCCCACCTGGTTCCATCAGAACTGAGCCTTTCCTTTATATCACTGCAGCATACCAGTTACTCTTCCTGCTACCTAAAATCTTTCCTAAACATGTGAATGGTGAATGATCTTCACCTTCCACTCTTTGCTTAGTAAGGTCTGCTTTAACCTTCTGCTCGTACCCTGCCCCCTTGCCCTGAACACCATTCCCTCTTCTGGACCTCCCAATAATTCCTTCCACTTTTCTCTATAACACTTGCCACATTGAGCAAATATCATTCCATTACTTCTTATTTTTATTGTCTATCTTCCTTGCCAAAGTGCAAGCCCCCCCAATGGTAAGGATCACTAGCTCCTTATTTAGAAGCTGGTACTTAGTAGGTGATCAATACATATTCACTGAAAGAATGAGCACTGTTCTATTACATATATACTCATGGATTGTGCTTTTAATTTCTAAGAAATGATGTAAATGTATGTGCGTGCATCTTTATACCACTTTAATTATGAATTTCTATTTGAGAGTATGAGGTAATAGTTATCTTTATGTTTTGGTGGGATATGGTTAAGGAAATGATCTCTGAGTGGTCCAGCTTCACTTAGACCAGCTGTGGACAAATGTTCATGACAAGTCTTAAAGCTAACTCACAGGTCAGGGCCGGGTACCTGAGGTGAAGGAGGAGAGGAAGAAAAACACAAGGGAGACAACTCTCTGGGCATTTTAGGGACCTCATATGTTCTCATATTAAGACCACAGAGTCCAAGTTAAACCCCATGACCTTCTTCTAATCTGGGAGTTAAAAAAACAAAAACAAAAAACAGAACAAGAACCCATCAATAGGTGCATAAAAGAGTCAATTCTCACTCTTTCCTTTCTCTGGGATTACAGAGATCTAACCTGCTGCTCACAGAATGGAGAAACCTACATAATCAATCTATAATCTAAATGTCAATGTTGACCAAATGATAAGTATTGTTTCTATTTATTTACTTATCTAACTGCAGGTCAAGTTTTGTGCTTGAGTTAAGTTTCTATGGAAATTCCTTCCCCATGCTGTTATAAAGAGGCAACTCTGTTTCAACAGGCTTTGGATTCCGGTCCAGGCTCCAGCCTGTCTCACAATCTAAACAGAATCCTAAAATCTGTTCCTGCCTCTACCAGAACTTGCTGTATTTTCTTTGCCTCCTGCCACCACACAGTTGGATGGACACCAAGTATAGAAAATTTCAGCCTCAAAGGAACATTTTAAGAAAGTTATGAGCCAGACTCAATTATTGGTATAAATAGGAACCATCTCTGAAATAGTATTGCTATCAAAGACCTTTCGACACAACTGGACTGGGAATTCAAGGTCTGTATACAAAGGCCCCGGGTTGGAATGCCAGTCTTGCCACTTTGTGGCTATTTAAATTTTGCCTTAATTTGGCAACTCTGTAAAATGGGGATAATAATTAACAGGACATTCTAGAGCTGCTGAAATAGTCTATTGAGATAACGTATACATAGTGGGAAGCATGGTGCCTGACTTGTAACTAATGCTCAACAAATCAGTTCTAATTATTGTCATGGTGATTATAATTTTCAATCATCAACTCTCAGTGTATATATTTTGTGAGTTTTCAAACAGTCAACTGGCATCCCAGCGTTCTTTTAATTTTTCATGAGCGGAATGAATCCAGTAGTTACCATCATCTCTGTTGCATAAGAATCTTCTCCCCCTTAAGGGGAGAGCTGTAGAGGAAAAGGATGATGATAATCATTTTAGCAAGAGTTTCCTGAGAAGTAGAATAAGAGTGAAATGTTTGTTAGTAAACTGCAGTTCCATGGTGAGAAGATGTTATTAGCAGACCCTGATTAAAAAGCAAAACTTTGATCATTTAAAAAGGCAAGTCATTGAAGATCCTTCATGTTGTAATATAATACAGACCAGTGCGTTGATTTAGAAATAATTATTTTATTTACTAATTACAGAATCCATTCATTGGATACATACTGCACTCTCCTTCCATTCCCCTTTCCTTTACCCCCCTCATTAATAGATTTAGAACTGACAGTGCTTTCACTTCTAAGTATAAAGAACAATTTTCCTCTGAACATAGAGACAACGATGAAATCAAAGTTTAAAATATAGTCCTCTCCTAACAGTGTTTCAAATTTCCATTAAACCTCCTCCCACCCTCTCAAATTAAAGTTTGAAAAGCAGGGCTCAGAAATAAACTGACAGGCACCAGTGCTTCGTTCATTTCCAGCAAGGAAGCACCAATTTGATTCCTACCATAACAATTTCTGCTGTTGCCGGTGCATCCAATTTTTTTTTTAACACAGCTTCTCGAGTGATAGAAATCATCCCGTCATTTTGTTTCATAAAATTGACACCCCGGGGAAATGCAAAATAGAGTAAGAACTTGAGCAAAGCTGCTCCTCCAACCCCTGCTAGGTATTCCTCAAATTCTCTTTTCCTCTTAAACTAATGTCATCAAGTCCCAATTGCTTGTTGTTCTTTTCTCCTTGTTCTGCTCACAAGCTTCCACATCCCTCGGCTTCCCTCAGCACGGGTGCTGGTGTTTTTAAAAGTGTTACTCCTAGACCGGGATTCTACTGCCGGCTCATTTGAATGCAGCGACAAAGAAAAAAGGGAACTTGATGAAATTATTTCACACACAGAGCAATAAACATATGGAATAAATTACTACGGAAGATGATGCAAAGAGTTGGAGAAACACCTGGATTTGTTTCTGGAGGCGGTGGGTTGGAGAGCCCAGTGAGAAGCAGGAGGGGGAGGGAGAGGGATAGGCACAGAGCAGTGTTAAGGCTCTAACCTCTTGTGGAAATGCACCTCCTGAGTTTATCAGGAGCAGCAGCCACACACAAGTCTATTCCAAGGGACAGGTTTCTCAGACACACCTGGAGCAACACGTCCTAAGCTCCAGAAGTTACCCTGCTCCCCAGCTTGGCCTCAGGCTTTAACTAAACCAGTCGAGTGATGGAAGGTTCTTCTCAATCCAGAAAGCATGGCAGATTATTCAAACATGCAGGCACTACATATATCGATTGCAGGAGACCTGTTCCTGGTCTACCATATTAGTCACAACTCTGACCTCTTCATACTACCCTCCCTCCACAATCCTCCCAGTCCACACACAGGTTACTGCTACCATCTCTCCTCTTAAATCTCCCCAGTTTGCAGCACAGGGACCATCCTTCATGTGGCATCTCAGTCCATAGGCCTGTCTGTCTCCCTCTGTGTTCCATACCACATGCAGTATGTCTTTACATGTTTATTGTTTTCATCTTCATCTCCTTAGCACTTCACAAAGTGCCTGGCTCATAAGAGATGTTTAGTACTTTTAAATTTTATTTTGTGTTGCTTTGTTCCAGAGAGGATTTAAAGTGCTTGATAAAAACAATTGCTAACATTATGGAGCCTTTAACTCATGCTGGGCATGGTTCCAACTGCCTTCCATGTTTTAAATCATTTAATCCTGGTAACAATGCAGTGGATGTGAGAGTTTGTGATGTAGGTACTAAGATTAGCCCTACTTTGTGAGTGAGTACATGGAAGTGTGGAGATTTTGATTAACTTCAGCCACCTACTGAAGACTAACTTGGGATCAGCCTCAACCAGCTGCTTCCAGAGATGGTGTTCTTGGCCACGACCCTGGCTACCTAAATGTCTGACACAGCAAGGAAAGGGAATACGAGACAGTGATATGACATAAACAGTTGAGGTCACAAGTGGAGCTTTTACTGGGCCAATTAAAAAGGCATATCACAGCCAGGCATGGTGATGCACACCTATAATCCTAATGCTTGGGAGGATCATTTCAGGTTGGAATCCAGCCTTAGCAACTTAGCAAGGCCCTCTGCAACTTAGTTAGACCCTGTTTCAAGATAAAAAATAAAATAAAATAGGACTGGGGGTGTGGCTCAGAGGTAGATCACCCCTGGGTCAATCCTCTATAACACAGAGATACACACACCCACACACATGCCACACTTCATAAATTAGACTTATACCCTGTTTTTCAGGATGCTTTTTAAAAAGAGTTGAATAATTTGTCAATCAAATTATTAAACAAAAGCAAATCAATTACTAGCGAGATTATTACTGCTCGCCAAACCTGAAATAAATTTCTCCTATGGAATTCATAGAAGATGGTGATGCAAATCATTCCTTCATTGGACTGTCTTAGCTTATACCTATACAAACAGCAGATTTTAGGACTTATCAGATGGAGACTGGTTATAGGACAAGCATTTTGTAAAAATATATGGAACTACTCACAATGTTGTGCACTGATTTTATATATCCAAACTTATTACACCATCCACCCATTCAACCGAGAGAAGTGGAACATCTACTGTGTGTCAGGGCTCTTCAGGCCCCAGTGACTCAGTGATGAGCCAAAAAGTCGCATCCCTTAAGCTTATGTTCTCGATGCAGAGACATATGACAAATAAGGAATAAAGTCATATGGCACTGAATTAAGAGGATAAAGAACAACCAGGTTAAAGGAGCCACTCTTTCATGGAATAAGGTCAGGAATCAGCTCTGTGAGGAAGTGATAACTAAAGAAGGAACCATAGATCATTACCTATTTCCCCTCAATTATTACAGCCTGGAATGAAATGGTATCCAGATTGAATGGTATCACCTGCTTCTGTAATATCAAGTCAGTAAGATAATATATTCTTAGATGATTTATTCTGTAAATCTTCCTTTCTCCATAATATGATATTTAATTTGTACTAAGTACAAATTTCCTTTGGAAGTCTGAATATAAGCAGAAGTGATCTAGTCTCATATAAATCCAGAAGTCTATACTAGGACCATCAAAAAGGAGATAATTTGAAAAAATGGAAATTTTAGAAGTTAACTGTATACTAAATGCCTTCTATAAAATCATTTGTTCAACTTGTTTTTCAAATAATGAGATGTTTGCAGCTTTTTATTGAACATTATGCTAACAATAATAGTCAATGTGCATTGGCTATTAAAATAGACAAACTTTGGGAAATTTAATGTTTTGATTCTACGGTGCAGTTTATTATATTCAATTTATGAAAATATTTAGGAGCTCTGAGCCTTTGTGTTTGCAAACCCATTGATGCCGGCCATTTTACACATGAGCACAGAAAAGAAGTTGACCAATGGGGGAAAAAAAAAAAAAAAAAAAACAATGTAAATTTATTAATGCATATGTTTGCAGCACATAATCTAGAATAATTCTCCTTTTTAGAAGAATCGCTCATTCTTTTTTTATTTCCTCCCACCTTGTACTTTGTCGAGCAATCACCCATCTATTTTCTAACACTGCACACTAAAACTAGGGAAATTCTTCCCATATTATGATTCAATAGCTGTCAGATATCAGATTAATTATAAGAAACTGAAGTTTTCATCTTTAAATGTTACCAACTCTCTCCCCCATATCTGACAAGTGTATGTTTCATTTGGGACCACATTGAGTGAAGACAGTACTGGATGGCTTGTCATTATTTATGTGAAACATGATGGCATTGTACACTTACAGGTGGTAGTATCTTGACCTTCTGTCCTTTTGATATTAGCAGATTTTCTGTTCAATCTGAATTGCCAGGGGAACGTTCCACAGTGAGAGAAAACAAAAAGCAGAGTAATTTATTTTATTTACCACAACGATAATGCCCTATGGTATTTTGTCATTGGAAGGATCAGGGTCTTAAGTATTAAAATGCGGTAACACAAACAATACAAATGGGGAAAAAAAGCTGAGGGAGAAAATGCCTCTGAGGATGGAAACCTGGACTAAATCTAAAGGGATTAAGTGTGTGTCTATTTCTCTGCTAAAATACATACTAGAGCCTTGATACTTTCTTTGCAAAGTTAGAGCATGTGCTTAATTTAGACTCACTCTTTCAGCCTCCAAGTAACTACCATATATGGGTGGGGTAGTGAGGCAAATTAGGTGTTAGAATCATATGATGTCACCTAGACCCCAACATAAGGAAGGGACCAGAGCTTTCTGAGTGCCGTTGCTTATGTACTCTATAGTGCTTTTCTTATTTATAAAGCGGGAGCATATGTTCTACTGCTCTTGTTCTTAGATTTCCAGACAGCCATAATTTCCGGTCTTTTGTCTGAAATGAAGGCCTGCCTGGAAAAATTGAGGGTGCTGCCAGGCTCACTAAAAGACATTTTTTGTGGCACACTATATTCTTTACTCCATGAATCTCCCCACCCCCAACACTTGGGTGTAGTGGGAGGGACACAAGATTGGAGAAACATGTAAATTGCTAAAAGGCAAGTAAATTACAGCAAATATATGGACCAAGTCTTGTCAAACTTCCTGTTATCCAGAGAAACACTGATATGTACTAGTGCTTAGAGTAGTAATGTGCACCTGTATATACTCAAAGACTATGTTCCCAGAGTGAAATTATTTGTGAAATGCAAGCTATATTGTTTCTTTGCGTGAAGAAAATTAGAGATAAAAATCAGGTTATATGTCTGGAAGACTGAAGTAAACAACAAAATCAAACTTTTGCATCAGACTTATTTGACACGATTTCAAAATAAACTAAGTTCAGTAAACCTATGGGCAGAGAAGTATCATTTGTCAAACCGATTAACACAGACACAGTCTGTAATTACAAATTGCTGCAAGCAGACCACTAATGAGAGAATGACTCACGTTTTGGGGGTGAAGGGGGAGGGTTCTCTCAGAAACTGCAATTTGATTTACAAAACTCTAAATAGCTAATGGCAGGTAACTCTTGCCAACTAACCAGCCAACTCTTTCGAGCTCATTAACAGAACTCCATGGTCTCACTGAAGGATCAACCATATGGAGGTGTCACTAAAAGCTGGAGATGAGAGACTGCAATTCATGTTGGACCCTCCTGTGAGTCAGTCATATGGGCACTGATGTGAGCCTTTGTTTATCTGACATGACCTGTTCTTAAGTAGGAAGAGAAAATAAAATTTTAGAGGTTATCATTTTTCCATGTATCGCCTTAAAACTGCAGCATTCAACTAATTATTAAACTTCTTTATTGTGTTATTGTTTTTCTAGCTTCCCGTGTCTTTGTTATATTTTAGTTCCAGCGATACAACTGAATAATAGTGTTGTACAAGCCGTGATCCATTGTTCACTTTGTGCTTTGCTCTTAGAGGGTTGTTAAATCATAATTCTATAATTTTCCTAGTAATTGAAAACCTGCATCTTTAAAGGTAATTTCTAACTCTTTATTCACAACAATCTTGTGAATGCTTGGGGAAACAGAATATGTGACAAGATATCTAGGAGCACACATTTATGGGATTTTACTTTGTAAAGGCCTCTGTTTATGGTGTCCCTCTAGCCTGGATATCATAGGGTGCATATATGGAACTTCAGTTTTCACGTGATGTCTATCTTGTCTAGATTTTTTTAATTGGAGAAAGGAGGAGTGAGGAAAGAAGCAGTCCAAATAATGTTATGTTCATATATAAAGGTCATAGTTTTCCTCTCATATGTGGAACCCAGAGAGACATTGGGTGACAAAAGGGACTTCAGGTAAAGGAGGAGAGGCTCTAGCAATGGAGTGGGTTTAGGGGATGGAGGAGGTAAGAGACTTGATGAAGGCAAGAATTAAAATAATGCCATGTACATATATGAAACTATCAATATCAATGACATGTATGGGGAAGGGGGGAGTGGGGTAGGATCTGAAGGGAAACACACCAAGTACTGTGTGCATATAAATTTCTATCACTCTATACCTCATTAAGATGTATAATTACAGTGTACCAATAAAAGTATATTAAACAACTAGAAAAAGGAGGATTGAGGGAGAAAACAGTTCAAATAATATTATGTCCATATATAAAGGCATCACTATCATTATCACTAACATGTACAGGGAAGGAATAGAGGGGAGCGGGGTGGGATGTAGAGGGAGATACACAAAGTGTGATGTGTGCATGCATGTTTGTAACTCTTTGAATCTCACTATGATGTATGATTACAATGCACCAAAAGAAGCATAAAAATTAGAATGCTACATGAACACAGTTTTAAAAATATAATGCAGATGGTTATTTTGATAAGCAAGCCCCCTATCCTATCTTTCTATATCCTCAATCTGCTCCCTCAGAGACCATTTTAACCATTTTTCTTCAGAGTGTCATTGTGATTTAATTTCTGTTTCTTTATCCATCCATCCATCCATCAATCCATCCATCCATCCATCCAATATATATTGAATACCTTTGACATAACAATAAAATGGCTGAGCGCTGATGAAAAAACTGAACAGGTCAGCCAGCATCACTGCTTATGAAACCCAATCCTGAGAGGACAAGAAATTGTTTAAAGCAAGGGCAAAGCATGGTAAACAGAGGACAATAGAAGGTGGTCTACTGACCAATGGAGGGCATGCAAAGCACATGCTTAGGTGCAGGGGTGAGAGAAGGTAGAAGAGATGTTTTGGGGGTAGGTGAGATCTAAACAAAAGTTTTGGGACACAGGGAAGTAAAAAGTCTTGAACTAACTAATGAGAAAAATGCATTGGCCCAGAAGCTAGGGGACATAGAATTTTTGCAAATTAAAATAATTCAAAAAGAAAGATGAGTTCAAGAGGTAGGGGAACAAGAAGTGGGATGGAGGTAGGATAATTTTATATGCGAATCTATGGATATGAAAGGGTATTGTGGCTCAGGAGAGGTGTCTATGCAGCTACATGGTTGAAGTAATATGGATATTAATCACCCAGAAAGATCTGGAGTACAAGATGGTGACGTCAGGTGATGTCTGAGGGGATACCTACCAAGACTACAGAGACAGGCAGCAAGTAATGAGTGCTCAAAGATCAAGTAGGATAATGACATGCCGGAAAAGTATGGAATCATGAACATAAAAGGAAGGTTTTCATAAAGAGAGTAAAGGGATCAGAAGTTTCAAGTGTTTCTATGTGGAGAATGTTTTATTGGCTAGGAAACTATATGTTAAAATAGATTTAACTTCCTATTTGTCATGCACAACACACAAGTTACAAAGTCTGGCTGTACTTGGCCTGCTCCCTAGAACTGATGCTCACCAAAAAAAAAAAAAAAAATCTGGCTACATTAAACAGAAGTCCTACAATTTGGTGCCTGGGTAAGAACCTTGACAGCTTCCTATGTGATGAATATTTTGGCCCATGATTATGAAAAGCATAATCTTGGACACTTATTTGTCTGTGCCTGGCTGTCCTTGTCCTCACCCCTTATCTCTGCTATTAGGGGTCATTTTAAGTCTTTTACCTGAATCACTTCTTTTTTTTTTCATTTTTTATTTATTTATTTTTAGCATGGGTTTTTATACATTTCTTGGGTACAACAGGGTTAATCACACATCTTTGTTGGGTACAAGCTAGTACAGGTAAAGACATCCATGCACATATTTCTCATTAACCCTTCCCCAATTTCCACCCCCCTCCCTTCTTCTCCCTCCTTCTCCAGGTCAGTTTAGTGATTGACTTTGATGTGATCTTGTAAGTACATCATGCTCATTAGGGTGTCCCCCCTCCTCCCATTACCTTCCATTAAGTCAAATTCTTTGTTCACCTAAGAATTCTCCTTCATCTGGAGTCCCTCTTAT
>PVLC010026720.1:0-22713 GCA_004027655.1 Graphiurus murinus
TAAAAAGGCAGTTACATGTTCAACATAACATCTTGGGCATGATGCAGAGCCTCTCTGGTCTTCAGCGTTTCCATTTGCTAAATAGAATAATGAGAATTAATTTGAGAAGCTGCTCTGAGTATTTAATGAGAGACTATATGTAAAATGCCTATTATTATTATTATCATTATTAATTTACTTTATGGTTAGATAGGCATTATTTTTATATTCTTGACAAATAATTTGCCACTGCTGAGAAATCTATTGTTTTCCAGCAAGTTAGAAACACTGGGAAGGACATACATAAGAATGGTGAGGGTCAAGGCCAGGTGTGCTGGTACATACCTGTAATTCCAGTACTTGGGAAGCTGAGACAGGAGGATCACAGGTTTGAGGACAGCCTTGGCAATGTAGTAAGACTCTCAGCAACTTAGCAAGACCCTGTTTAGAAATTATAAAGTAAAATAGGGCTGGGGGGAGAACACCCCTGCGTTCATTCCTCAGTAACACACACACACACACACACACACACACACACACACACACACACAACAAATGGTGAAGGCTGAAAGAGAACAGCATAATCAGCCAATCAGCTGAATCAGCAATGATGGTAAATGGGGCTAGTCAGATGAGACTTACATGAGATATCTCACAGGTACTCCAAACACAAAAAGGCTACAACTGAACAAGCCAGCGCCCATCGCTCTAGACCTATCCTGCAGTTTGTACCACCAATCAGTCTTGATGACATCACATGCAGCCACACAAGATCTCAAACTTGGGCATCATACTAGACACGGCCATGCCCCTTCCAAACAACCATCTTTGTTGATTCCAGCCCTAAATGCCAAATCTCCCCTCCTTTGTTCTTTTCAGTCTTACATGTCTTTGGCATCTTCTCAGGGTTTTTTGCAAAAGCCTCAGAACTGGCTTCCTGTATTCAGATCTGTCCCCCTCTAATCCATCTTCCACAGTAATAGCAAAGTGATCCTTCTAGAATGCATGGCTGGCAGCAAACCTCTTCCCTAGTTAATTTCTTTCATAATCACCTGCAGTGTAAAGTTCTAATTCCTTATATGGCCTCCAAGGTGGCCGCAGCGTTAACAGGCGTATAGTGTTTGAACAGTGCCCGAAACAAGGTAAATTAGACTGCAAATGTATTTGTTAGTATTTTTAATGACCTGATCTCCACTCTCCTTTTCAGTCAAAAACACATCAGTATTCTGTTAGAATCATTGCTCAAGCTGGGCGTGGTGGTGCACGCTTGTAATCCCAGCATTTGGAAGACTGAGACCGGAGGATCCGGGTTCTCAGCCAGCCTCAGCTACCTAGTGAGGCACTCCGCAACTTAGTGAGACCCTGTTTCAAAATAAAGAATAAAAAATAGGGCCGGGGGTATAGCTTGGAGGTAGAATGGCCTGGAGTTCAATCCCCAGTACTGCAAAACAAACAAAAAACCCCCCAAAAACCCAAAAACAAACAAAAAAAGAATCATTGCTCACACTTTCCCAAGTGCACTGTGTTATTACACACCTCTGGGCTTTACATACACATGTACACACACACACACACACACACACACACACAGAGCATTTTACTTTTCAAATGATCTGACAGCTCCTATCTCTGTGTGAAAGTCTTATTCTCTATATACATCTTTTCCCAGTGTTTCATAGCCCTCTTCCATAATCAGATAGTTAATTTCTTCCAATTCTATGCAACTTCTGAACAATGCTGCTTTTCCAGTTGCAGCTACCGCATTGGGTTGAATATATATTCATACATATACACACTTTTTTTTTTTTTAACTTTCTTTTTCCCTAACAGGTGGCTGTTCTCTCATAGAATGCAGGCATTGTATTTTACTTATTCCAAGCACTGGACTAAATGATGCACACAGTAAGCACCTCGTTACGTATTTGGTAAGATCATATTTGAACGAATGAAAAGTGTAGGCTACAATTAGGAAAAACATAATTAAGGATCTTTTAGGATGCAGAAAGAAATCCCTACTCAGGCAGGATAAGGAAATGTATTCAAAATCTGGAGAGCTGCAATTGAACTTCTACTAAGCAATAGTGGCTGTGATGTCTCAGAACCTATCTGGTTAAGATACCCTGGCTTTTGGACCCATTGATGCCATGTTATGGTTCAATGAAGATAATTAACGAGCTAACATCTTATCTGCTTTGATATCAGGTGGGAGGAATTTTATTCCACTTCTGCGAATTTTCCTGCTGCTTCAGTGGACTGGACGGTCTGAAGGTCTACGAGCCCCAGACTCTCTCTTTTTTTTATGTTCTGAAGGACCCCAGCATCAGTGTCCTTTAGAGGATCCTGGCCCCAGGTTGCCACTGGGCTCTGGGCGCGAGTACCAGGCTCGCTCCTCCTGCGCATCATCACGTGCTCCAGGATGCAAACGCCCCCTCCTCTCCCTCCGCCTTCCCCCCTCCTCCTCCTCCGCCCCGCCGCCTCCCCAGCCTCCGCCTCCTGGCCTCCCCCTCCTCCCGTGCGGGTGTGCGCGGCAGGCAGACGGCGCGAGGGGGAGCGAGCGAGCGGGCGCCGCCGGGAGCCCGCAGCCCTGGCGCCAGCCGCCGACCGGAGCCCCGCAATATGCCGCCGCGGCCCTCTGGCTCTGCGCCATGGCGAGGCTCTGCCGGCGCGTCCCGTGCACCCTGCTCCTCGGCCTGGCCGCGGTACTGCTGAAGGCACGGCTGGTCCCCGCGGCCGCCAGAGCTGAACTCAGCCGTTCGGACCTCAGCCTTATCCAACAGCAGCAGCAGCAGCAGCAAAGGCAACGGGAAGAGGCTGAGGAGGAGAGGCCAGAGGTGCCCGGGGCATCCTCTACCCAGACCGTTCCAGGTAGGTCCCGGCAGCCCGGCCCTGCGGTTCCTTCTCCGCCAGCGGTCTCATCTGGCCTCGTCGGCTTCCTCGCCCCTTCCCAGGCCAGATCGCTTCCATAGCCTGTCCTTATGCATCCCGGTCCTTCCCGTTTCCCCAGACCGCCCGCCCAGCTTTTGGTCCCTTGCTCTGGTGTCGGAAATCTGCCCTTTGGGCGATGAGCTTTTGGAGACGCGCAGAGCTCTGCAGTGGGCTCGAGAGGGGTCGGGGTGGGCGACTGCTTCGGCTCATCCCCCTATTTCCTCCTGAATTCTTCCCTCTTCCCTGGGGATGACTGAACACACACACACACACACACACCCTCACACTCACCACAACACACATGCTCTCAGCCGTTAGCATCTTGTTCTCTAGCCTTTTCTCTCCTAGATACCGAGCAATCTTGCCGTGTACACCCACACACCCCTTCTCACAGATTCCTGCCTGCTATCTTTAAATTTAGACCCGGGGAAAGAAATCTTGATTTACTGTATTATTTTCCTCTCTCCATATCCCACGAAGGGTTTAAAGCAGTTTGCAAATGTGTATGTGTGTATGTGTGTGTCTTCAGCACAGTAAGATGAAACAAAACAAAATTAAATAGAGGTTTGTAATTGAAGAGAAGGGAAAGAGAGGAACCTATAAAATAAAGTCTGGAGTGGTATTAGGACAGCAAAAACCTGTCGTCGGAGAGGGGAATTCCCCACTTGTTAGTAGAACTTAAATGAGGAAGATTTCTTGACACATTTGAGGAGGATGAAAACATAAAGGTGTAGTATATGTGGCTGAAACAGTTCCCTGGTTCCTGTCCCCCCAGTAAAGCTCCACTGGTAAGCAAAAACTGGATTATCCATTTAGCCTTTACCCAGCCCCCAACTCAGTTCCCTTCCTGGCTGTAGATACTGCCTGTTTTTTTAAGGTGTGTGTGTGTGTGGGGGGGGATCCACGAATTTTCTGGCAAGTGGGCTTAGGTTTCGCAAAACAAAAATGAATGCTATTATAACATTTATTTTTGTTTCAAAATCCTGCCTAATAACATTACACAAGATGCTCCAAATGAGATTCTGAAGAGTGGAATCAGCATCTTATTTGGTATTGCTTGCTCATCATCAAAGAGCTCAGGCATGCCAGCTGCGATTCATGACACAGCCAGGATGATTTAATTTATCGGAGTGCTTAGGATGAAATCACCAAAGTGTGCAGGAGAGCATGTGTTTCTGACATCCTTTTAAACCAATTAATGACACTAAAGTGGGGTGGAGAGAACTGAAAGGTGGGCAGTCTTTGTCGGTTTTCCTATCCAACTTTAAATACCTAAAAGTGATAATGTGGGTGGGCGAGGCTACTGTTAGACATGCTGAACTTCAGAAAATCGGAGAGTGTGAGTGAGCGTCTTCATCTCAAGAGAGATGGCTTCAATTAGTATGAAGCAGAAGTCCTGGAGAGTGTTGATGTGTTTTATGGTTTGCAATATGTTTGTATTTCGATTTATCTTCCAGGAATACTAGTTAAATGGGGTTTGACTACAATGGTATGCATATGTTGTGATGAGGGAAATGAGTAAGTGCAAAAATACGAAAACTTTGTGTCTAGCATGCAAATTAAATATTTATTTTCTGGTGTGTGTGTGGATATTTTAAGAAGGATGACTGGGAAGCCATCAGTCTTTGTCTTATTTACCTATTAGATTAATTGAAATAAGGAGACCACTACTCAGTAGACCAAGCTGGAGCTTCTATTGTAACATGTGACTCTTGTTCCTGCCTCAAAAAACTGTCCCCCTACTCGCCACAGTCCAGTGGTAAACAGGAGAGCAATTCAGTTAACTGCTGTTTGAATTACTGGAATACCATGTCAAATAACGAAACACAGCCCATGAACTAATAAAGTGAAAATATTCCTCTGAATACATTATGATCTCTACATTGAACTGGTCTTCTGGTTTCTTTTGGTGTCCCCTACTGTCTATTCTCCCCCCCATGGCTTGTCCTCTTAAAAACATTCAGTAGGTTCATTTCTGCTCACAGTCCTCTAAAGGCTTCCCATCTCTCTCACATCAATCCAGAAAATGGTCTGGAGAGCTCTAGACCCTTTATATCACTTCTTTCCCACCCCCTGTAGTGTTTCCCTAATCCGTGCCACTATAGCCAGCCACTCTGGCTCCATGCATTTTCAGTTTGTAATGACTTCATGTATCTTCAGTTTGTACTTTCACTTGCCATTTTCCCTGCCTGCAATTCCAGAATGTCACACTGTTCAGGTTTCTACAAATATCACTGTAACTGAGAAGGCTTTCCTGAGCAGGTATAGTAATCTGCACACCCTTCTGACATTAACCTGATTTATTCTCCTTCATGACACTTATTTTCCTCTGCCTTTCTTATCAGTCTGTTTCCCTTTCCTAAAACAAGCTCAGTAAGGGCATGGCCTTTGTTTTTTTCCACTGCTGTTTCTATTACCTAGAAGGGCAACTGGAGTTGTGTAGACACTCAACTCTTTGTTGAATGAATGGACAGGTGGATGGATAGATGCATACGCTGGTACCAAGGGACACTTACTTTCTGAGTATTTACTAAATATTTAACATCTTGTGAAATTCTTCATTGGAATTTAGCAAAGCACATACAAAAATTAATGTAGAAAGATGAGTAAGAGATAAAGTGCATAAATTTTGGATCTTCAGTTTAGCTAATTTCTGTGTTTATCTTATACTGTCTACAGAGAACTAATTAATACTGATCTTGAGCCCACTCAATAGGATCTGTCAAGAAGATTCTTTACCTAAGTGCACTTATGAGCCTCTTATGACCTAGGAGGGCATTAATGTATTATACCTTTAAATAGCTGTGACTGAGTCTGAGTGTATTCTTTGCCTCTGTGTAGTGTTTCTGGTTCTTTGCACACATCATATGAAAATTATGGAATTTTTTCTCAGGAAAAACCTAGAAAACTAAGACATGTTTAGCAACTGGCTCATGACTGAACATACATGTCCACAGTAGAGAAATTGACCAACCACCTTGGTTCGTTTTCTCCGGACTTTATTGTTCTGAACATTTATGTTTCTTTGTATTACTGAGAAATAAGAAAGTGAGGTTAAGAAAAACTTGAATATGAGATTTTCTAAAAGTACATTTCCATTTTCCCAATAACTTATAAAAACATTGCCCTTAGAGAGTAGTGAGTAAAGAAAGACTAAGGTTGAGATCTGTCACATCAGCTCTTTGCTCCAGTGTATGCAGCAGCTCTGACTTCTCCATCTGTACCAGTGTTTGCTAGAAATAAATACATGAGGAGCTGGGGAGGAATTAATTTGGGGACTGGTGGTCATTAAAACAATCATATCACATTCACTTTGGTGGTCTATTAGATGGGAGGCACCGTGGGGGCCGGGGGAGCTTGAGAAAATAATGAGGTGCATTTAAAATTCTCCTTGTGAAGCACAGACTTGGGAAGAGGGGGTCTCCATGGATCAGGAATGACTTTTTTTTTTTTTTTTCTGCAGTACTGGGATTGAACCCAGGGGCATTCTATCTCCGAGCTACACCCTCAGCCCTATTTTTTATTCTTTATTTTGGAACAGGGTCTTTCTAAGTTGTGAAGGGCCTCACTAAGTAGCTAAGGCTGGCTGAACTGGCAATCCTCCTGTCTCAGCCTCCCAACTACTGGGATTACAAGTGTGTGCTACCACACCTGGCTCAGGAGTGACTTTTGAATACAGAGAGAGTCTTGAAGCCAGGTATTGTAGTGCATGCTGTAATCCCAGTACTTTGAGAGATTGAGACAGGAGGATTACAGGTTCAGAGACAGCCTCAGCAGTGTAACAAGACTCTAAGCAACCTAGTAAGACAAACTAAAAATATAAAAGGGCTCGGAGTGTAGCTTGGAGGTAAAATGAGTTCAATCCTCTCACACACACACACACACACACACACACACACACACACACCACATACACACACACAGTCTTGAGAAGTACATTTTATGGTATCAAGATCTTTGTGCATTTAAGTGATATATATTTTAATTTTTTAAATTTGTGAAATGTCAAATACATAGAAAATAAACAGAGTGGCATAATAAAAGACTACACCAGTTACTCAACTTTAGCAATGGCTAAAATTCTGCTGCATAGTTTCACCTGTATATCTACCCATGGGATTTTTAAATTTCTTTTTTGAGATAAAATGTACTGGAATTGTATAGACCTCACCTGTACTGTTTTGATGAATGGCTATACTCAGGTAACCCTTACCTCACCAGGATATAGAACATTGACATGTTCTAGAAGTTACCTCAGGTCTCTTTCCCTGGCATTACCTGTCCCTCACCTAGAGCTACCTGCTCTTCTGTTTTTATTATAGATTAATTGTACATTTTCTACAATTTGAAAAAAAAATGAAATAATATAGCATATACACTTTTGTGTCCAGCTTTTCTAGTTTAAAATAGTTTTCACAGACTTCATTCACTAGAGCATGTCCAGTACTACTTCTTATTGCTGGATGGTATTCCATTGTATGAACCACCATAGATCAGTTTATTGCTTCATCTGTTATGGGTATTTGGATTGTCTCCAGTTTTAGCTATTATGAATAAAGCTGCCATATTCTTATACAAATCTTTATGTGGATATGTTTTCATATATCTTGGATAAATGCCTACAAGTGGAATTTTGGGGCCAAATGGTATACTTTTGAAGCTTTTTTTTTTTTTTTTGCGGTACTGGGCAAAAAATTGAACCCAGGGGCATTCTACCTCTGAGCTATACCCTCAGTCCTATTTTTATACTTTATTTTGAAACAGGGTCTCACTAAGTTGTGGAGGGCCTCACTTAAGTAGCGGAAGCTGGCCACAAACCTGGATCATCCTGTCTCAGCCTTCCAAGTACCGGGATTACAAGCGTGCACCAGGCCCGGTCCAACTTTTGAGGTTTAAAAAAAAATTTTTTTTTCATATATTCTGTGTAGTTGGCATCTGTGTCGCTTTCTAAAATGATTAATTAAAATAATGAAGTTTAATATAAATATTACTGTATACTTTTTTTTTTTTTTGCGGTACTGGGGATTGAACTCAGGGGCATTCTACCTCCGAGCTACACCCCCAGCCCTATTTTTTATTCTTTTTTATTTTGAAACCGAGTCTCACTAAGTTGCAGAGTGCCTCACTAGGTAGCTGAGGTTGGCCGTGAACCCGGATCCTCCGGTCTCAGCCTCCCAAATGCTGGGATTACAAGCGTGCGCCACCACGCCCGGCTTATTACTGTATACTTTTAAAAATTAACTTGATTTAAACATTTTTATTTAAAAACCTTAATTATGTATGTTTAAGGAATACAATGATGTTTTGATATACATAATGAAATAGTTACTATGGTCAAACAAATTAACATATCCATCCTTGCTGCATAGTTTATCTTTCTCTCTCCTTTTTTCTCTTAAGAGAACCAAATATCTACTCTCTTTGAAAAA
This sequence comes from Graphiurus murinus, assembly GCA_004027655.1. Lineage (NCBI taxonomy): Eukaryota > Metazoa > Chordata > Mammalia > Rodentia > Gliridae > Graphiurus > Graphiurus murinus. The sequence goes on from PVLC010026720.1 coordinate 8,334, forward strand.
TTTCAATATACGATGTGATGTTCTAATGCCAGTCTTCTTTTTCTACCATGGTTCTGTGGACTTATTCCTCCAACATATCTGCTTTTTTGTACTCTTGTCCTGTATCTTACCATTTCCTTCAGCTTCTGATCAACACCATTTTATATTCTTATTTCAGCCTCCCAAACATGACAACTCACTTATTTACTCTTTTCTGTTTAAGGAATCTGAAAATAAATAGGAAATGTGGGATTAGAAATTAACTGTTCTGTTTAAAATAAAACAGTTCTATTTGAAGGTCATATTCCCAGATGGAGTAACTATGATTTCTTTCCAGAATTTTAATAACCAAAAGGAGCTATTTTTTGGTGTTGATTATAGGTTGAAAACACATGCCATTGTGTTGAATTTGAGTCCAGTTTGTTTTAGTGGTGGTTTTGCAATGTTCTTAATATGACTGAGCAGAAAGTGCACCAAATATTCTTTCCCTAAGTATATAAATATTGAACTTGACTCCCTTTCAAAGTTCTGTCTGACTAGGTTAGCTGCAGGACTGTCATTCATTTACTTGGCTTAGTAGAATGTTGCTCACATTGCTTTAGCTGGGAAATGAATACAGTGTTATCCACCTGTAAAAAATGTGCTTTAGAATACTTACCTGGAAGACTCTGAAACTAGAAAAGCTAAGTGTTTGTGTGTCATCATGAAATCTATGCTTAAGAAAACAGCTTCTTTTTTTGCTTCAAAGGTAATGTTTGAGAAGACTTTTTAGTTGGCCTGTTGTGTAAGCACAATCTACATGCCCAAGACATATCAGATTTCTGTGCCTTTTAAATTCTTTTGCTTTTATAACCATGTATAAGGACTAGACCATCTTCTTAAATACTTATCGGTGGTGTCCATGAATATAAAGGCCAGTTCATTTGGGCATAAAATGAGTGAGTAATTCTGAGTGCCATTTCATGGAGGGCCATGGATGTGAAGGAAGTGGTAATTGCTCTCCATCATTACTAATGTGTCACATACGCCTCAGTGACCTAACGAACCAAGACCAAAATGCCTCAGTAATGCATCACCACCTGAAATCTCGAGTTCAGAATGCTAAAATTCTCCATCAGTCTTGCACAGAAGTTAAGATATAAAATTAATCATTTCATTTATAAGTGAGTGACATCTCAATGTCTTATTTAATGTGCAGGTTTCTATATCACAACACTTTAGGGAATACTTTAAATTTAAGATATATGCCAATATTATCAGTTATTGTACTTGGTTCAGCTTTATAGCTCTTTGGGTAAAGAAATACTATTTATAAATGATATCTTGTTAGCTCTGCTGAAATTCAGAGCACTCACCTGGCTACAGTTGCAGTTCCTATCTGTGGATCCAAATGCTCGTGGGGCTTTAGGTGACATTTGACCAGATGGAAGCTGGCAGACACGTCCAACCTCAGCTCAGAGTTCTTGCTGTGAGGTCCCTGGCTTATATCTGAGGTGTGTGCTCCAGGGATATTATAGAATTCCCTGTCTTTTGGCCTTTCTAAAATGTTATTCCCATCTACCTACTCTCTTTTTTAAAAATAGAAGTGTGACAAAAACCAGATGGTTAGATAAATGCTTTATTTTTCCTAATGCATTAATTATAACCAGAAGGGGAATAGAGACTGCAGAGGTCCCGGATATTGTGACTCACTGGATTTTGTGACCCATTCTGCACTTGTCTGCTCCCCTGTGTTTTGGGAAAGGATAGAAATTAAGCTGTTAGAATATGGCTCAGAATAGTTAAACAGAATCTAATCTGTTTCTTCAAAAGCTTCCACACACTGATGCTGTTCATTTGCATTTGTGCTAGCAAAGTTTGTTTATAAATGTCTAAACTGAGATAAGGTTACCCAAACAATATTCATTTACTATTAAAATGAAATAGAAGGAGGCCATGCTTTCTTGTGTAAGGGGAAAGATGTTGCTAAGAATACTGCGCATCATAGAATTTACTTAACTGTTTAAAGTGAACCACACAATGATCGAATGATAAGAGCATATTGTGAAACACAGATCATGATTAATTAAATTTGTGAACCTGAAGTTAAAAAAATGTCTATTCATTTATATTTAAATGAACTGATGTTATCAAAATATTTACATTTAGCCAGGCATGGTAACCCACGCCTGTAATTCCAGTATTTAGGAGACTGAGACAGGAGGATTGTTGAAGGTTTGAGACCACCCTCAGCAACTCAGTGAGACTATCAGCAATCTATTGAGACCCCTATTTCAAAACAAAGAAATAAAAACGGTTGGGGGTGCAGCTCAGAGGTAGAAGCCCTTGGGTTCATTCTCCAGTTCAAAGAAATAAAAATTCAAAGAAAAATAACTTCATTTTACAAAATAAGTACTTCCCTAAGTATATTTTAGAATAGATTTGTGCTGTTAGGTTCTGGGGGTTTATGAGTTGTATGTACCAAGATTTAAATGTTTCTTTATATTATACAACATTTAACTCTCATTATAACTGTATGTGAGAAAAAATATATTTTCTTTTGTGTGTGTGTGTTTGTGTGTGTGTGTGGGGGGCTGGTTCTGGGGATCGAACACAGGGGCATTCCACCTCTGAGCTATACCCCTAGCCATTTTTATTTTTTTTTGTTTTGAAACAGGGTCTCACTAGGTTTCTGAGTCTCACTCCATTGCTGAGGCTGTCTTTGAACATTACAGTTGTGTTCTAACATGCCTGGCTGAAAATATTTTTATAGTAATGTATGAAATAACTAATCTGTTCTAATATGGTTTAAAATAAACCAATGTCTAAATTATAAAATATGTAATCATTAAAAAAAAACCCAAAAGTGTTCACTTTGCAGGCTCTATGCTTTATGATAAGCCTTTTTGAAAGCATAGGTTTTAGGAACTAGAATAAGATGGAAATGACATTCTATTAAGTTGCTTTGTTCTAGTGATATTTGAAAAGGGTATGATGAAACCTACTTGTCCTTCAAAGAAATTATGTTGTCATCTGCACTTAGGAAGTCTGATAAAGCTATTAATTAGTTCAAAATAATTTCATAATTTCCTCCATAGCAAATATTAAGTCAAAAAAGTAAGCTTTTTCATAATCTGAAACTTTTTGAAAATCACAAGAATGTGTATTTTAAAATTGCTTCTGCACCGTAGTATTTCAAATAGGGAAGAAGTCTTGTGTCTCATTAGAGCTTGGCAAATGTAGGAAGTAAAGACATTGGAAGTGAAGATTTTGGAGGTACTACAGAAGAGAGAGGTGATGTGATTCACTTTTTTTAAAATGTGCTTTTATTGGTTTATTATCATCTCACATCATGATGATGACTCACTTTGACAATGAGTGGGAGTCACGTGAGCCCACAGTCTGTGGGAAGTACTCATAAGTGGCCATTTTTATTTTTCTCTCCCATATGTATAAGGGACTCACTGTCCCTTATGCCTTATAGAGATTCTGAATGAGAGCCACTGGAAGGGGGTAGGGAGTTCTTGGGAACTCTAGGATTAATTATACAATCAGTTATTAACTAGTGTTCAGTATCTGGTATTCTCTTTTTCTTTTTCGGTACAGGGCATTGAATCCAGGGTCATTCTGTGTCAGAGCTACACCCCCCAAGCCACTTTTGAAAAAGTTTTGAAACAGTGTCTCACTAAGTTGCTGAGGCTGGCCTTGAACCAGAGATCAAGGAATCCCTAATCCCTAAAAGGTTAAGAAAACCTGTCATGGCTAACTAGACTTTTGTAAGTAGACTTGGGGGAGGGGGAGGTAATATTCAGACTCAAATAACAGCTTTGTGTTTTAACATGTGAGCATTTTCTCTTATTGTACAGATGTGACCGGTAAAATCAGTAAGCCTAACAGCAGTATAACCAAAACCAGCAATGGCTTGGGGTGCAGTACCTAAGTATTGTTTAGCCTTTTAGCCTTTGGTTTTTCCATGCTGTCTGCATACTTTTCTATAAGTCACATGATTTTTTATAAGTCATATGATTTTGAATTACTTGTTACAGCTTTCATTATTAGCAGAATACTTTGTACCTGAAAAAAGCTACTGTTAATTCTTTGGCAGTCAACCTAGAAACTCTCTACACCTTGTCTCTTGGCTATTCAACTGAAGGACAGAGTCACTGAGATTAAGGTATTGATCATAATATGGGCTCTGATGACTTTTCCAGTCATCTGATTCCTCCAGGCCCGATTATAGGCCTCAAGTCATTTGAGCAGACTAGGGCCTGACCTGGTGGTTAGTAATTCCCAAAGAAGGCATATATAAAAACCTATGCCAGTTGGGCATGGTGGCAAGTGCCTATAACCCTAGTACTTGGAGGACTGAGATAGGAGGATCACAGGTTCAAGGACAGCCTCCTCAACTTAGCGAGCCCCTGGAGACCCTGTTTAAAAAAAAAAAAAAAATATATATATATATATATATATATATATATGGCTGGGGGTACAGCTCAGAGGTAGAATGCCTCTGGGTTCAGTTTCTAGTATTAAATAAATAAAAACAGAACAAAACAAAACCCCAACCATTTTCCAACCCACCAAAGCAACTATCAAACTTTGGTCTTTAAGCTATTTGGGGGCCAAAAAGTAATCTCAGCCTACAGTGATTTAAATCTGTGATTTAACTTTCAGTTTTCATCACCAACACTATATCAGGATTTGGAATTAATATCATCCTTAAACTCAATGAAACCTATATTTTTCTTATTTTTTGATTCATACCTCTTCTGGTTTCAGTCATAACTGGTTCTACTGGAAAAGCTGGATGTTGAGAAGAGTGAATAGCAGTGTGAAGGGTCTCTTTGTTTTGAGACTAGCTCACAGAATTTTTCTTTCATTTGAAAATTCAAGTGGAGAAACTTGTATTTTAGCACATTGTGATGTTCCAAATATAAATAATAGTAAGTGTTGAGACTTGGAAAGCTTCAGCTTCGGACAGCAGCAGAGGGTACAGACACAAAGTTAAAAAACATATTGGTGCTCTGAAAAGTACAAGACCTATTATGGCCATTGTACTTCCTGTATATATGGACTGGCTCAAAGATTGGGCTATGCAGGGCCTGTGTGTGGGCCCCATTATGGATCCAGTAGCTTAGAGATGGATTTGAGAAACGAGATGAAAGTATATTGACTGAATTTACTCCCTTTCCTTCCCTATCTCTCTCTCTCTCTGTCTGTCTATCTATCTATCTATCTATCTAATTTTTTTGGTGGTACTAGGCATGGGACCTAGGGACATTCTACCTCCGAGTTACACCCCCATCCTTTTTTATTATTTTATTTTGAAACAGGGTCTCACTAAGTTGTGGATGGCCTCACTAAGTAGTTGAGGCTGGCTGGGAACCTGTGATCCTCCTGTCTCAGCCTCCCAAGTCTGGGATTACAAGTGTGTGCCACCATGCCTAGCCCTACCAATATTCTTGATCAGTAATATAATTGTCTATGGTTCTTGAAGAATTTGGTATCTAATAATTACATTATATTTAAAATTTATACTTAAATATTAATAGTATAACCATAAAATGTTTGGCACTGCTGTAGTATATGGGTCACTAAAACATCTTTATATCTAAATCATGAAATAAAAGATAAGATTGTTTTTTCCATTTTAATTTAACATTCTCTATCTCTCTTCTCAGTTCCCTCTCATGAGGTGATCTCATCCACTCCAGGTGCTTTAAATACCAGCTATATGCTAAAACTTCCCAGAACTCTTTATTTGGTTATATCACAGGTATCTCAGTTATGTCATGTCTAAAACTGGACTCTTGATTTCCCACTGCACCATCTAGAATAAAAAACTCTTCCTTATGGTTATTAAAAATCAGAGAATTGCCTCACTGGCCAATGAAGGAGATTCATGGCTGGTGTTCTTGCCACCAGCTCCACCTTCCACTGTCCATCTAATCAGCCTATGAGTCTGCCTCCTTCAACATCCTCACCTGTAACCTTTTCTCCATTTTCACTGCCTCTGCTCTAGCTCAGGTTGCCCTTAACACACGAGTTTATGCTGGTGTGTTAACTGGTCTCCTTAGGTCATTTTGGGTGCTCTAACATCCATACTCCCTAGAGAAGTCATGGGAATTGTTCCCCCTGACCTTCCACATGATTACTTAATACTTTACTATTTAAGTACACATTGGATAGGGATTTGCATTACATGAGAACCAAGTTAAGAGTCTTACCATGACCTGAAGGCTTTGCATGATTTACTACAATCTTAGTTAGCTTCAAATTTTTGCTCACCTCACTGTGATGCTTCAGTTCCTTGGTGTCTTGAGTGACAGGTTTGGCACCTCAGGGCCTTTACACAGGTTGTTCTCTGCTTGCAGTTCTTCTCCCATCCAACACATATACCTCACATCCAACCCCAATAACTTGGCTCATTGTATTCTAACTGCAGCTATTAGTTTAAATGCCATTCCTTTAAAAATGTTTTCTTTAACTTGCTAGTCAGAGCCAGGTTCCTATGTCATAAACACTTTCTACTTGCTCAAGGTCTATAATTAATCTGTGGCTAGGTACCTGTTCCATATTTTTTTTATTTGCGTTTTCCTCCAGATTGGAAGTCAGATGAGGCCAAATGCAGTAATTGTTTTGCTTCAAGCTGTATTCCCATAAAATATTTATTGAATAAATGAATGTCTTCATATAAATAAATGTTTTTGTAATTGAATATCTTCTTTTATTCTCACACTTGAGCTGGCTTCTCAAGACAGTGTGTATATGAAATAGATCTTATATAGGAAAAAGGTTGTAGGACTTCAGGAGCGATGTGGCCAAAGTAAGTAGGTTTTAGATCAAGAGCAATGCTGGCTTTGAAAATATATATAGGAAGAGGAACTGGTATTTACTTGAATTCAGTGCATCATATGCTGGTTTATATTTGGGGCTGGCAGCAACAAGATTCCTACAGTGACTTACTTCACTCATTTAAGTTTTTTTCATTTATTCTTTTCTTTTTTCTTTTTCTTTTTTCAGTGCTAGAGATCAAACCCAGGATCTTGTGCATGTTGGGTAAGCACTCTACCACTGAGCTACATCCCCAGTCCTAATTTTTTTCTTTTTTAATAAAATTCATCGAGTCTCTACTCTCTGCCAATCACTATGAATGATACTAAATATGTGAAATAAAATACTTTATCACTATTGGAGAGAACACAGTAAAGTGATAGATTAAGAGACCACAAATGCTAATAGGGTAGGTAAGTGTATTAGAAGGATGTATAGGGTACTGTGGAAATAAAGGGTTGAGAACAGTAATTCTATTGGTTTTCATATAATGAGTTTCAAAATTATGTAAAAACAGCACTCGGGGTGTAGCTCAGAGGTAGCATGTACGAGGCCCTGGGTTCAATCCCTAGCACCACAAAAAGCAACAACCCATCAAAGTCATGTAGAAAATCAGAAAAAGGAAATAATTAATTTTCTTAATTTTGATTGAGATGAAAAATGGCCACTTCTTTCTGTGATAACTTTTATGTTTAACATTTTCTAGAACTTTTATTTCCCACTTTTATGTTTTCCTATTCAATTGTGTTAAAAAAATATAGCTTCTTCCATAGCACTTGCATTTTTTTTTTTTTTTTTTTTTGCGGTACTGGGGGTTGAACTCAGGGGCATTCTACCTCCGAGCTACACCCCCAGCCCTATTTTTTATTCTTTATTTTTGAAACCAAGTCTCACTAAGTTGCGGAGTGCCTCACTAGGTAGCTGAGGCTGGCCGCGAACCCGGATCCTCCGGTCTCAGCCTCCCAAATGCTGGGATTACAAGCGTGCGCCACCAAGCCCGGCTAGCACTTGCATTTTTTAAAGAAGCCAGACTGATAATCCATCTTTCCTTCTTAAATAAGGAGGTTGATTTCAGAGTCCAAACATAAGCCCCATTTCTGTCAACTTATTGAGATCTACTGTAAACTGCAGTTGATACTTTTCACTTTACATTCATGTATAGAAGAAAACTTTCCTCTGCATTAAAACAGTAGGGGCTGTCACTACCTTGAATAAATTGTGTTGTTTTCTTAGCCTGTCAGTCCTCTACCTGAGCACAACAGACTTGTGGAGTCCTGCTGCCCCCTGATTCCTGCTTGTTTCCTGTCTGAGCCAGCTTGCTGACCATTTCCCCAGTTTATTAGGGAAACAGCCCAGCTTCTCTTCTGTCCCCTTCAGCAATCTCAGCTTTCATTGCCACACCCACCAGAAGGCAGAGAGTGATTTAAAATACATTTTGTTAACGATTGTGATTGGAATATTTGAGTGGAAACTTATAGTACATAAAATTTCCCTGCTAAGAAATTTCATGAGAACCAATAAGTATCAGAATTTGTATGTATTCATGAAGTTTTTCTTTTTTCAGGTTAGTCTAGATATGTACTCATTGCTAGAGGCCACTGAGCTGGAAATCTCCAGTGTGAAAGAAAGGGTGTCACATTTACTTTAAGCTATATACATTGATGTACGTATTTTTATGAATACAATCAGTGTTTGCTCTTACTGCTTACAGTACCCTGTATGCAATTTTTGCATTAAAAAAAAAACCACTCTGAAATTGTGTAAATCTTTCCGGCTGGGGGAACCGAGACATGAAGCAGGTGGCTTAGCAGGGGTAACATATGGGCTGATTGTGGCGGTTCCCCCTCGGGCTCTAACCCAGAGCTCTCAGGCTGCTCGTGTGGTGTGCTGTCTTTTTAGTTTTTTAGAGACTAAGAGGGAGATAATACTGCATGGCCACCATCCAGAGACCGAACTGTGTTTATATGGAAGAGGCAATTTATAAATCTACTTAATAAAAGAGACTATCTTAACACTACAGATCTGCTACCCCTTTTGACCTTGATTCCCACCATTTCTCTAATCACCCAGCTGGAGAGCTAGGAATCGTCTTTGAGTCTGTCTTGTTTCCCTCTCTTAAGTATCCAGTCACAGTGTTTTTAGTGTCTGTTCTGGCTATTTTATTTTCATGGCCACATTCCTTGTCCAGGCAGCCACCCCATCTGTTTGGACTAATATAGTAATCGATTAGGTCCTCCCACTTTTCTTCCCCGTGACCCAAACCATAACCCTACTACATGCATCTTTCTGATACACTGCTTTTTGCTCCTAAAGATATAATTTCTATTACAAAAGTATATTTTCATAGTTAGCCGTGGTGGTGTGCACCTGTAATCCCAGTACCTGTGAGCCGGAGACAGGAGGATTGCAGGTTCAAAGCCAGCCTCAGCAACTTAGCAAGGCTCTTAGCAACTTAGCAGGACCAGACCCTGTTTCCAAATAAAAAATAAAATAAGGTTGGAGGTATGGCTTGTAAGTAGAATGCCCCAGGTTCAATCCCCAGCAAAACCAACCAATCAATCAACCAACAAACAAAAAACAATGTTTTTATGATATTGTCATTAAAATGTGATGTCTTCATGAGACTTCTACCTACCTCCAATTATTTATAATGAATACTTTGAAATATAATGAAAAGTTGAAATGGAGTAATGGATAGCCATATATTTTCCACCAAGATACAGTAATTAAAATTGTGAATTGTGTCATTGACTTTATCTGTATTACTCTTTACCTTAAAACACACACACACACACACACACACACACACACACACACACAATTGTAGAATCAGTTGAAAGTTAGTAATGTACATTTGAGTTTTCATTCCTAAAAGCTTCAGCATGCCTCTTAAGATCTGGGTCACTTTCAGTGGTAAATGACACTTTTTTTTGGGGGGGGGGGAGTTTAAACAATTATTTAAAACTTTTTAATGAATTATATAAAATCAATGAGGAAAAGATACAGAACTTCAAATAATGAAAGAATAAGACTATATGTGGCAATTTTTTAGGAAAATCCACTTTGATTGGCTCATTATACTTGTACAAATAGCACATTTAAATTACATACCTATCAGACTGTGGTAAGACCGAGTGTTGTATAAAGGTAGCATTTTAGCTATATCACTCTCCGCCAGGCTTCTTATATATTTTGTTTTTTTGGTCATTTTTTTTACCAATCTAGGGTCATTTCCCCACAGTCAGGTCTGCTTATAAACTTATAAGTAAGTTTTTATGGAGGATATATGCAGAATTGTTATCCTCTTTCCCTTTCTTCTGCTGATGCCACCTTCACCTTCCCATATTCCATGATGAAAAATGAAAGATGTAAAACCCTTGAGTTGTCCTCAGCCACAATTCCACCAGGTGGAGAAAGCCATCTCGCCTGTGAACAGAAAGGGCGAAGCTAATTCATAGAAATGGAGTTCCTGGTTCCAGGCATTCCCAGGATCAGGCTGTATAAATCCTCATGGTTTGTTATATTCGTGAGTTGATAAATTCCCATTTTTTTCAGAAAATTCTGACAGGATGTCTATAACTATCAATCAGATAGTCTTAACTAGCTCTACATTATTTCCTACACGAGTCCTACTGCCAAGCAAATTTTACATGTAACACTTTTCTCACACTCTACATAGTTTTACATCTTACCCCAACTCCAGCAGAAACCAACTTAGCTCTGCTTTCTCCAGGAATCCTTTCTTTTTTTTAAATTTATCTTTAATATATTTTTATTGATGCATTATAGTCTCACATCATAATGTAAATCATGTTGATAATGACATATGTGTACAAAGCACATGGTGGGCTTTCCCCATAAAGCCATGGTAGTCATTCCTTCAGTTATCTTCCCTCTCTCCCCTCCCCTTCCCTTAGATCACCTCCCTGGCTCCACTGAGGTTTCTCCTCCATTATGTGGAGTCCTGTGGTATCCTAATTACTCCCTAGCTTCTGCATATTAGAGAAACCATAGGACCGAGACTTCTGGGAAGATGGTGTTGGAGTAAGACACCTCTCATCAGGCACTGTGAGTTCAATTCAAATCTGCCATAAAAGCAGCTTCTTGACAGAAGAAAAAAGGCAACAAAAAAGTGAACAATGCTACAAAAACTGAAGTACAGCAGAATAATCCAGAAAGCCGACCAGGGAGAGCAAAGAAGCCCATCTGCGTGGCAGCGGTGCCATGCCGCAGAGTGGCGGCCACCATTGAGCCAGCCCCTGGCGTGGGGTCTAATAACAAAGAAATATATAACAACCTTCTGCATTCCCAGCCACCAGAGGTGGAGTAAGCGACTCCTGAACTCCACATCCTAACCAGGCGGCATATCACAGCACCTTCAACAGTGACCAGAACACATGGTGCGACCAGCTTAAGCCCGCACTGGGCCACCTCAGCTCACCTCTCCCTCCAGAGCTGGAGCAGCGATCAACTGCACTGCAGAGCTTGAATCAAAACTGCTTCAAAAGCAGCTTCTTGATGGAAGGAAAGAAAAGCAGAACAGCAGAAAAGTGAACAAAGCAACAAAAGCAGCTGATCAGAACCCAGAAAGCAGACCAGGGAGAACAAAGGAGCCGGTGTATGTGCGGCAGTGGCAGCCGCCATTTTGCCAGCTGCCCACAGCAGCAGAGATCTACCCAAAAGATCTGCAGAGGCCAAATCAGGTCTGTTCTTACAAACTTGCAGGGTTTTTTATTTTGTTTCTTGTTATTGTTTTTCATTTTCTGGGTTTTATGTTTTGTTTTTACTCTATTTTCACTTTGCATTGCTTAGATTTATCTATGTTTGTTCGGAGGATTGGTTGCTTTGTTAGCTTTTGCTAGACCCTAGAAGTCAATGCCTGAAACCCACCAAAGGCACCAATAGAGTGGGCAGAAGAAGTCCGAGAGTAATTGCAACTCAGTATAAGATAGCATTCACAGAGAGAAAAATAAGAAACCTATAAATTCAGAGAAAGCATGCAAGAGCAGCAAAGATATAAACTTAAGAACAGGGAAACCATGGGAAGGAAAAATAGCAAAGAAACAATGAGTCAACACAATCCCACAATAATAGAACTCAACAACACTGAATGGCAGAGATTACCAGAAGAACAATTCAGATCTTTAATAATAGAAATGATACAAAACTTCCAGAAAGAATGCAGAGAGCGCTGGAAAGAAATAAAAAACAAATAAACAAAGAATCTGACACCCTGAGCAGGAATCATAGAGAAGCCTTGAGGGAAGTGAAGGAGGTGAAAGATGCAATAATAGAAGTGAAGGCATTAATACAAACTGTAAACAGTAGATTAGACCACATGGAAAATAGAATATCACTCTTAGAAGATGACCATTCCAAAAACGAATCCATTGTACATAATCTAGAAAAAAAAATTTGACAGTATGAATTGGACATTTATGAGATCTGAGCCAACTTTAAAAGAGCTAACCTAAGAATAATAGGCATAGAAGAGGGATTGGAAGTTGAAACTAATGGAATAAACAACCTTTTCAAAGAAGTAATATCAGAGAATTTTCCAAACATAGAAAGAGAAATAGACACACAGGTGCAGGAAACATATAGAACCGCCTTTAGAAAAGACCAAAGAAGAGGTTCACCACACCACATAATAATCAAGCTGACTAATGTAGAGGCTAAGGAGAGAATTCTAAAGGCAACAAAAGTAAAAGGCCAAGTAACATTTAGAGGCAAAACAATTAGAATCACTCCAGACCTCCCAAACCAAGTCATGAAAGCCAGGAGGGGCTGAAATAATATATTCCAAACTCTGAAAGAAAATAACTTGCAACCAAGATTCTCCTCCCACCAAAACTCTCTCTCAAAATTGATGGGGATATAAAAACCTTCCATGACAAACAGAAACTGAAAGATTTATGTCTTCCAAACCAGCACTAGAGAAAATACTCAAAGAGATTAACTCCAAAGAAGAACTAACAAGTAAACATCAGAACCAGAGAAACAATGATTTCCAGGAAGCAAACAACTAAATAAAGAAGAACAAACACTACCACAATCAGAAGTCAAAACTCAAAATGTTAGGAATTCAAAATCATCTCTCAATAATCACACTGAATATAAATTGTCTCAACTCCCCAATAAAAAGGCACAAGGTGGAAAAATGGATCAAAATCCAGAATCCATCTATATGCTGCCTACAAGAAACACACCTTACAAGCAAAGATTCCCACAAACTAAAGGAGATGGGCTGGAGTAAGGTAATCCAGGCCAATGGAGCTGGAAGACAAGCAGGAGTAGCAACTGTGATATCAGATAAATTAGATTTCAAGCCTAAGCTTATCAAAAGAGACAAAGCAGGAGCTGGGCATGGTAGCGTACGCTTGTAATCCCAGCATTTGGGAGGCTGAGACCGGAGGATCCAGGTTCACGGTTAGCCTCAGCTACCTAGTGAGGCACTCCACAACTTAGTGATACCTTTTTTCAAAATAAAGAATAAAAATTAGGGCTGGGGGTATAGTTTGGAGGTAGAATGCCCCTGAGTTCAATCCCCACTACTGAAAAAAGGACAAAGCAGGTCATTTTTTTTTTACTAGTAAAAGGAACAATACAGCAAGAGGAAATAACAATTATCAACATCTATGCCCCAAACATAGGTGCAGCCACTTTCATAAAAAAAAAACTCTGCATGATATAAACTCACACATAGATCCCAATACACTAATACTAGGAGACTTCAACACTCCTCTCACATCACTAGACCAATCTTCTAAAAAAAGGTCAGTACCTCAATATTTTGGACCTAAATAATACCATAAACCAAATGCACCTATTAGACACATACAGAATATTTCACCCAACTACAGCTGAATTCACATTTTTCTCAGCAGCCCATGGAAACTTCTCCAAAATATTCTGGGCCACAAATCAAGCATTGGCAAATTAAAAAATGTAACATAATTCCCTGCATCTTTTCAGACCACAATGGAGTGAAACTAGAAATCAACTCTAAGAAGACCCAGAGTAACCATGTAAACACATGGAGACTGAACACCACACTGCTGAACGAGGAATGGGTCATAGAAGAAGTAAGGGGAGAAATTAAAAAATTCCTAGAAACAAATGAAAACAGAGACACAACATATCAAAACCTCTGGGACACCTTGAAGGCAGTACTAAGAGGAAAATTTATAGCACCGTGGGCCCATATAAGAAGAACAAAAACTCACCAAGTAAATAACCTAATGACACAGCTCAAAGCCCTTGAAAAACAAGAACAGTCTAACCTCAAAGCCAGTAAAAGACAGGAAATTATGAAAATCAGAGCAGAAAATAATGAAATAGACAATAAAAAACAATACAGAAAATCAACAAAACCAAAAGCTGGTTTCTTTTTTTTTTTAGAATGCATAAACCTAGAATGACTATTGCTGTTGCTATGATAGCTCCTCCTAGCAAGGAGGTAAACAAGGGCCAGGTAGTGTCCAAGGCTTGAAGCCGATCTACAAATGTCTTAAAAAGCTGGTTTCTTGAAAAAATAAACAAGATAGATAAACCACTGGCCAACCTAACCAAAAGAAAGAGAGAATCA
>PVLC010026721.1:9646-22543 GCA_004027655.1 Graphiurus murinus
TCTCCCCTCCTCTCCCCCCACACTCTCTGTTGGGAATTGAATCCAGGGGTAGTAGAGCTCAGTATTTCTAGTACTGAGTTACATACCAGACTTTTTTATGTTTTATTTTGAGACAGGGTCTCTCTCAGTTGCTGAGGTTGGCTTCAAACTCGCAATCCTCCCACCTCTGCCTCCCAAATTATGGGGTTACAGACATATTCCGCCATGCTTGGCGTTTTCCTTTCTCCTCCTATGTCTGTCTGTGTTTATTCAGCTTCCCTCATGAGTGCTCTGATCTTCGAAATGTCTTCTATTTTATTACATATTACTGTTATTTATTCACTTTATCAACAATGAGTATTACAATAATTTGTTTTATCAATACCTTTTTAGGTGTGTATTCAACAAGAGTAAATATCTCCTATGTACATAACATGAAACAAAGTAAGAACAAAGTTTATGAGGAAAAAAAAAAAATAAAACCTTATTGATTGCTCCCAGGAGCTTGGGGACTGGAGGAAAAGGCGAATGACAAAGTGCAAAGGCCATGTAGGTAGCTTAGCGCAGGCAGTATGCAGTGGTTGCTAGAGACTCACTAGGGAATTGGAGGGAAAGTTTCATAGATTCATAGAGAAAGTGACCAAAGCAAATCTCATTTCTGTCTCTCATTAACCCGGGCCTGCCTCCTCCACTTGCTTTCTTTATTACTTAATTTTATTCTTTTTTCCCCACTTGATTAAAATTACTCTTGAGTGCACTAAGCATTGCTGTAATCTAATGAACAACATCATTCTTGTTTAAAAAAATAAAAAAAACTCCTCCTATAGAAAAAGGAAAAACAAACAAATGCTTGCATAGCTGTTTTCACCAGTTCGCTTTATTAAAAAGGATAATTACTTTGGTCTTCAAACCAAAATTCCAATGTAGTTTTCATCTTCGGGTTTGTTATTTCTCTATCATTAACTCCCCAATAAAAGTCTTCTCTAGTCGCTATAACCTACTTTATTTCAGCATCTTCTAAAAAATAGCACATAGGATATGAGGCAACACAAATGTAGCTGTTCACAGAGGGACTTTTTAAAAAATTACTATAAACATTTTAATTTATATGAGAAAACATGGCAAAATTGTGAAAGTGGGCCTTACATGATTAAAGTTTAATATAAGTGGGCTCCATATTTTATATTACTTTTATCTTCAATAAGTTTTGTTTTGAAATATACTTTTATTGGTGCTTTGTAACAGTACATTATATTGAGGTTTAATGTTATAGAAACATGCATGTACTTAGCACCCAGTGCATTTCAATAATTGCTTTTATGAAAGTTCTTTCTTTCTGGAAGACCCCTAAACCTGTCAAAGAAGTGTATGTATATGTAAAGTGTGGCAAAGAAACCTCCCTTGAGAGTTAATATGGTTCAGAACTTTACCTGAGATACAGATTGAATCCTTTGAATCAGGAACCTGTCCTAAGGACATGCATGTACTCCTGCAGCACAGACATGTTCAGTAGGGTAAGAAAAAGTGAATTACAAACTAGGCATCATGATGCATGCTTGTAATTCTAGTCATTCCAGAGGCTGAGGTAGGAGGATCACAAGTTCAAGGCCAGCCTGGGCAATTTAGTGAGACCCTGTTTCAAAATACATACATATATACATACATGCACACAAACATACATACATACACACAACTTAAAAGAGCTGGGGCTGTAGCTCAGAAGTGTAGAGCTTGCCTAGCATGTGTAAGACTCTGGGTTTGAGCCCCAGTACCATGAGGATGGGAGGAGTAGTCAATTACAATAACTGCAGATAAAGACTCCTTTAAATGTTACTAAGATTCCTGAGAAATCAAACTTACTACAGAACTAATAATTCTGATACAGATTATGCTAGAATATGAAATTATCTTGTGATTCTTTCCATGGAAAATAGTTTACAAACCATTATCATGTAAAGAAACTTTCAAAAAATAAATAACACAAAGAAATAGGTAAAGCATGGAGACAAATCAGGCAGTTAATTAATACAAATCTTTTGTGTGTAGAGTTTTGTGATGTTTGTGATATGTGAACAGTTTTCCACTTTTAATTTTTGTGATGTAGTTCTTTATCTAAATAAATATTCATCCTTGTAATTTGACTTTTTGGAAAAGATTATGAAAATGAATATGCTATTCACGCTCTGAGACATAATGGGTTCAAGATAAGGTGTTCAACTAATCTCCTCAGAAAGAAGAGCAAAAAATGGACTTTCTTTCTTCTTTGCTTTTTCTCCCTAATGGAATTTATTTTATTTTTAGTGTACTTCTAGTGTATTTTTATTTAAGTGTATTCTTACTATTTTTAGTGTATCTTTACTATTGTATTATTTTAACTCATTTTTCTTTTTCTTTTTAGTGTACAAATCAATGACAAATACATTCACAATATTCTACTATCATCCTATCTATTCTCAAAATGTTTATATTGCCCCAAACAGAAATTCTGTAGCCATTAAGAAATAACTCACCAAAACTGAACCTCTGCCCTTGATAAACTTTAACCTACTTTCTGTCTCTATTAATTTTCTGTTCTAAATATAGAATCTCACTGAGTTGCAGAAGACCTCACTAAATTGCTGAGGCTGGCTGCGAACCTGCAGTCCTTCTGTCTCAGCCAGCCTCCAAGTACTGGAATTATAGGAATGTGCCACTATGCCCAGCCCATTTTGCTATTTATTAAAATACATATATTTTGATGACTCTAGTATGTACTATTTTTGGTAGGAACTAGGGGTCATAATTATTAACTTACTGTGGATAGTCTAGATTGAGATGATAATAAAATGTTCTATTATAAGAATAATTGATTTTTGTCACAATGAGTATTAAAAAAAGGAGAGTGGTTTGTGTGAGTCCTATGTACTGGATTCATGCATTTTCTTCTCCAAGGCAGGTGGGTTCATTAGGGAAAGCAAAAATAAACCTCAAGTCTAGTACTTGCCACATGAATATCACTTCTCCTAATCTTGCACTCCGCTGTGATTAGAAAGGAAGGCAATGCAACACAATTTGAATGTCTTTCACATTGAATGCATTTGGTGTGACTTCAGGCATGTATATTTAATGCCCATATGTTTAGTTGCTAAATGTCTATGCAGCCCCTGAATTAAAATGTATTATGCATGAAAAAGGTCAAATGAAAGAAGAAGAGACAGAGGGGTCTGAGTAGACAAATTCTCCTAAGTTCTTTTGACAGTAAACTAAAAAATATAATACATGAGAGAGCATAACTTCTGTGATTTAATGCAAAAGTAGGAAAGTTTTCAAGAAGGGTGGTGCCTTTGTTCCTGAAGGCTGCTTCATATTGCATAAATATAGTAGACAATTTGACTTATCAACTATAAATACAGTTTTTATATGAAAGACTTACTAATTTTAACTTAAAAGATTAAAAAGTAACCAGGGAATTGTTCACTTTTATGAAAAAGTTAATTCAAGATTGCTATGTATATATTTTCAGATTATTCAATATTTTTAATTGTTTTATTATATGATTTAGTATAAGAGTAGGATTCATGACATACTATTAAATATTTTAGAATTCTGAATATTTTGGGGCACTTTTCCCTATGAATTCATGGGGGGGGAGAACTCATTACAATCCACCATATTCTGCATTACTCTCATAAATATAGTTCTGCAAAATATAAGATGTTTAAAATTTTTAGTAAAGTGTATGTTTAAAAAATTGCACTATTTCCTGGTGCTCATTCTTTCTTTGTTTTTGTTTTGTTTTGTTTTTCTGTGCCGGGTATCTATCAGGGTCTCACACATTTGAGGTGAATGCTGTACCATAGAGTTATATCCCCAGCCTACTTCATCCCTAATATGCCATAGTATGTATATAATATATTTAGATTTTTCATTTGTCAGTGGATGGATATTTAAATTGTTTCCACTTTTGGCTATCATGAATAATACTATGAGTATTTGTGTACACGTTTTGTAGAGACATATATTTTCATTTATTTTGATATATATACCCAGAAATAGAAATGCTAGGATATGATAACTCAGTGTTTAATTATTTGAAGAACTTCCAGACTATTTTTTAAAGTGACTTCAACATTTTACATACCCACCAGTAGTTTTTGAGGGTTCTTATTTCTCTATATTCTTACCAAAATTATTATCTGACTTTTTTATTTTAGCAATCTTAGTGGTTTAAAGTGGCTATCTCATGGTTTTGACTTGCATTTCCCTGATGACTAAAAAGGTTGGGCATTTTTTTTCATGTGCTTATTGGCCATTTGTATATCTTCCTTAAAAAAAAAATTTATTCTTTGCCAAATTTAATTAGGTTATTTGAACTTGTTTTTGTAGTACTGGGGATTGAACCCAGGGGCATTCTACCTCCAGGCTACATCCCCAGTCCTAATTTTTATTCTCTATTTTGAAACAGGGTTTCACTAAGTTGCGGAGAGCCTCACTAGGTAGCTGAGGCTGGCCGCGAACCTGCAATCCTCTCGTTTCAGCCTCTCAAACACCAGCACCACAAGAGGGCGCCAACACACCCGGCTGAAGGTGGCACAAGTTTCTAATCCCATTACCGGAAGACTGAGACAGGAGGATTGCAGGTTCAGGGCCAGAGTAAGCAACTTAATGAGGCTCTCTGCAGCTTAGTGAGACCCTGTTTCAAATTTAAAAAATAAATAAGTAAATAAAACAGGGCTGGGGTTGTAGCTCAGAGATAGAAAGTCCCTTGAGTCACCCCCCAGCACCCCTCCACACACAAATGAGACGGGGGAGGGGGTGTGGGGGGGAACCTTATTAGAAGATTGACTGTCTTGCTGGTATTCAGAAATTCTTACATCCATTTAGAAGTGAACAACAAATATCAGAATTCCTATGAGAGACCTAAGATGCTTCTTACTCATAGGCAAGTCACGTGTCCTGACTTTAAAGATTGCTAGAATTCTATAAATAAATAAAATATTTCTAATTTCAGAGCTATGACAAAATGTACATCTAAACTATCTGAGTTAAAACCTAAAATTTCTCCAAAGTTAATCTACTCTGATATTCTACTGCTCTATGACATTTCTGGTGTTAAATTTGAACTACATATTTGCTTGAATAACTAGTTGAATACCCAGAGTTACAGATCCACTCCTAATATTTACCAATGGAGGAAAGGAAAGGACACTGAATGTCTAAAGAGCAGTAGGGGTAGTGTTCCACTGAGGTGAGAAAAAGACAATGAATTTTTAGAATTGATGACTTACCAAGTTGATTAAAAGGAAGACTTAAGTGTAAATCGCAAACTCCAATATCACTTCATTATGCAGGAAATAGTGCATTGTTTCATGTCATAGTCTGTACATTATGCTAAGTGAAGAAAGCCAATCACAAGAGACTACCTATATACATATAATCCCATTTATATGAAATTCCAAGAATAGACACACCTATAGAGACAGGTAGATTAGTGGTTGTCAAAGGATAGGGGTAGAGGAGTTAGGAGGACTGAGAAGTTGCTGCTAATGGGTGCAAAACTGCTTTTTGAGTTGATCAAAATATTTTAAACTGACAATGGTAATGGTTGTACAACTCTGAGTATAATAAAAACAACTGAATTGTAGACTTAAATGAGTAAATTATATGCTATGTAATTATAACTCAATAAAACTTTTATAAAAACAAACAAACAAACAAACAAAAGAAACGTGTGACACCATGTCTAGCTTCTTTTCTCTCTTAAGTACCTGTAGACTTTGGTTCCTCTGGCCCTTCCACAAAGGTAGGCTAAATACTCTACTACGATTTTATTAATCAGGTTTATCAGTGGGAATTTTTAGCTAAGAAAACCACTTGCATTTGTTGTTAAAACATATGCATCATATTTATTGACTCTGGATATATATATATACATATATATATTATGCAAATATATATTATGCATATATATATATATATAATGCAGATATCGTAAATACCTATCATAGATATGAAAAAGCAAACGAGCCCTTTGGTCTATGCTCCTGGAGGTGCACTTTCTCAGGGGTCAGGGATTCCTGGCTGGAACACAGTGGAAAAAGCTTGTTAGTAGGAAAAAATGGAGTGGGAATGTGAGAAGGAAAGGGAGCACCTCACTCATTGCTCATTCTGTCATTCATTAGCTGTCTAGCCTCATTTCAGCAACTTTTCTCCTTCCCCTTTTGACAGCTCAACCTGTTTTCCTGCCTTAACGTACATTGCCTTAGAATTTTAAGCACACAGCCTAGAAAATGAGAAAGAAAAAAAGGCGAGAAGTAGACTCTGAAGAGAGAGTGAGTGGTGAAGGAAGGAAATAGCTAAACACGACTTTTCCTAAATTACTTTTATTTTTCCCTTTTTCCTTTCCAAAGACCTCTCCAATCTTGATCAAGCACTTTGATGATGATACCATTCATTATTAGGAACAATTTGAGTCTTCCCACACTCAGCTCTTCTGCATTTATTTTTGCTTGAGGACTACATTTATTCTCTGTCATTTCCATTTTGAAAAGACTGCTTAGAAAGTAAAAATAACTAAAATCTTGATTGAAATGGAAATTAATCTAAGTTCTTCCAAGACACTGCCTGGTTTATTATAGCCTATTTTAGACAGACATTGGGATGGCAGACTGAACACATCAGAAAAGGAAGGTATGCATTTAAAAGCTAAGTGATAAAATCATAATTGATTTGTCCCAGATACCTGGAGACCTTGGCAACAGAGGCATACTACTTTAGTGGTACTCACTTTCTTTGGGAAGATCAACTACTGGGAACAAAATTGGAAACAAAACAAAACAAAACAAAAAAACAAAAACAAATAAAAGTGCCAAAATGACATTTTTATTCAATTGGATAAAAATGGCAAATGAACAAAAGAACCATAATAACTTAATCAGTAGTGACTTAAGGGTCCAGAATATTATGTAAAACATGCATTGGACCTTAGGAAAATCAAGTGGTCTACAAGGATATGAATTTTATTGGTTTCTAATATTCTTTTTTCCCTTAGCAACTTAGCGAGACCCTTAGCAACTTAGCAAGACCCTGCTTCAAAATTAAAATAAAAAACAAAAACGACTGTGGCTGTTGCTCAGAAGTAGAATGCCCTAGAGTTCAATCCCTAGTACCAAAATGCATAAATCAATCATTAAAACATTATATTGTATTCTTGAGAAATGCTCTAAAAGTGTTCTTACCACAAAAATGATAACAATGGGAGGTAATTTTGTGTTAAAGATCTAAATATAGATATTCCAGTATCTATGTTGTACACGATAAACACAGACAATCTTGTATATCAATAATAATAATAATAATAATAATAATAATAATAAATAAAAAGAATATTGTTTCCCTTCTCCTCTTCCAGCATTCATTTTTCTTGATGCTTTATGCTAAAAAATTGTAGAGGATCTAATTCTGTTTTTTCCTATGAAAATAAAGGTAAATTCTATCTTCTAGCTTCAAATTAATCACTATATTTCTGTGTCTTCGTAGTAAATAAAACACTAACCTTGTACCTATTTTCACGATGAAAGTTTACCTGAGCTCAATAGATTATCAGTTGCATGACTTAGGCAAGAAGTAACATCTCTTTAAGCCCTTTTACCCACATATGACAGAAGAACAATTTCTTCATCTGAAATTTGTTGCAAAGGTTATAAGAAAGTTTTAAGCCAGCACATGAAAATAATTTGTATGTACTTCCCCAGTAATCAACCAGGAGAAGATATATTTAATTTTAAAGTGAAAAAATGATTTTAAATACAGAGAAACTGAATTCATTTAAAGAAAAAAAAATCCATAGCACAAAAGACCAAAACAATTTAAAGTTAAGTGATTGCTATTACTGATAATAAATTTTAGAAAGCTATTTGAAGGCTCAATGCATATCTGAAATAATATTTTGTGTCTCTCAATAAGTTCATGATCATTTGCAAATAATGTAAAATATATAACATATGCTTTTTGTGGTATTGGGAATTGAACCCCCACAATATACCCCAAGCCCTTTTCATTTTTTATTTTGAAACAGGGTCTTGCTAAGTCACAACAAGTCTCCATAAGTTGCAAAGGCTAGCCTTGAACCTGTGATCATTCTGTCTCAGCCTATCAATTAGATGTGTTTTTAAGGGAATTAGTGAATAGAAATATTCATTTTATCAGATGAGGACATTTTTACATAGGACTTACTATCTCCATCTAGTCTAGTAATCATCAGAAAGTTAATATATAAATAAATGTATACAACTTTTGGGGCCATGGAATACCAATTGATGAAAGGTTAAAATCATAAAAATAATATTTTAATGACATTCTGATTGCTCCATGATGTATATGATGCCTTCATTCATGCTACTAGACTTCTAATAATAGTAAAAAATAACAAAACACATAACTAGCAAAGATATGATTCAAAGTCATATATAGATATGCCTGCAGTTCAGAAATATAAATATACATCTCCATATGGAACATGTTCTGTGTTGAGCTGCTTCAGATGAAGGTATATATCTTCCTTACATACCATGAAGAAAGAAATTTTTGGTTCACAGATGTTCCACATCATTTACCAGGTGGGGAGAAGGGACAAAATTATGAAGAGTCCCATTTTGTCTAACAGTTTTCTTATTTTAACTATATTCATACAGAGAGAGAGAGAGAGAGAGAGAGAGAGAGAGAGAGAGAGAGAGAGAGAGAGATTTGTAAAATGTAGAGTTGTTTTATAAATAGACAGCTGTGCAGTTTAATGGTAATTACCTTGATTTAGGACTCTTGGAATATAAATGACCTTTGTGGACACCTTATCTCTTTCTTTGCTAATTTATATTCAAATTAAATTATGTTTTATACTAAACACATTTTGAAGTATCAGCTTGTAAGTTGTTTCTTTACTGGATGCTGACAGAGGGAGAATCTTGAAACACACACCTTTTAAAAAAATAAATGTACACTCCGCAACTTAGTGAGACCCTGTTTCAAAATAAAGAATAAAAAATAGGGCTTGGGGTATAGCTTGGAGGTAGAACGCCCCTGAGTTCAATCCCCAGTACCGTAAAAAGAAAAAATGAAAAATGTATTTTAACTGATGTACTAAAACATAAAAATCTGTACATATCACTGAAATACCCTGTGATATTTTGACACAAAAGTAAGCTGTGTAATAAAAACCTACTTTTAATACTGGAAGCAAAAACATCTGGCAGATACAATAGTGTGCATTTCTCTTGCCACAAGTATCAATATCAGCAGGAATATGTTAGACGTGAAGTCTCAGGCTCCTCCCCAGACCTACTGAATCAGAATTCCAATGGTCTGGGCTAGCAAGCTCTTTTGTCCAGCCCTCCAGGTAATCTTAATGCGTGCTACAATTTGAAAATAACTGCTCTAGAGACCAGAATTTCTTCATAATAAAAATTGTAAAACTATGATTACATGATAAATACTTGAAATACTGTGAAAGGAACAAAGGTGTTGTTTGAATCAGGACAATTAATAACCAATATGAAGTTCGGCACTCACTACTGTGCATTGCAAAGACTGAGAGCCGATTCAAATCCCAGTGTTGTTTTGTCCCCCTTGTATTCATTCACTGGCTGCTCTTGGAATGCACATAATTATTATAAAATCTCAGCTCATCTAAACACATATGCATACACACGCGGAGTTTCTTTTGATTCAGTGTTGTTCTGGATTAGCTATGCAATTCTTTTCTCAATAAAAAATCATATGCTAAATTTTCATAGACATCTGAAAATCATGTTAATGAACAGGAGAAAGGCAATCACTAAAAATAGGACATATATAACTTAATACATTTTTTTCTGTTTTCTTTCTTTTATGCAAGGAGGTATTTTAGCTATCCTCAGAAATCAAGTTCATCATTTCTACTTGGGGGAAGTTAGATTTACTGATACATCATGTTTCATGTAATTTAACTTCAAATAAATAAACATTTGTTTTTTGCTAATATTGGCTTCTGCACAAATGTCATACATAAAATAAGGTTCATGTAAAACAGCTTTCTTTCAATTCAAAATATCTTTTTTTATGGTACTAGGGATTGAAGTCAGGGGTGTTTAAATCCAAGCTGCTTCCTGCCTTATTTTATTTTTATATCGAAACAGGGTATTGCTAGGTTGATGAGAGTCTCAATCCTTGCTAAGAATGTCCTTGAATCTGAAATCCTCCTGTTTCAGCATACCGAATACTGCTATTACAGGTTTGCATCACGATGCCCAGCTTCAAAATATCCTTTAAATCAAAATATCAGATTTATATAGTTTATCATTAGTTTTTCTAAGTTTGAAAGGAAATAAGAAAAATGAGTAAAATAAGTCACTTTGTTAAACTGTTTGTTTTGATATAATTTTAAATTTAAAGATAAGTTGCAAAAATAGCACAAATATTTCTGGTATACCCTTCTCCCAGCTTCCCTTAATGTTAGTACCTGACATCATTATGCTAATTCATCAAAACTAAAGAAATTAACATTGGTACCATGCTGCCAACTACGCCACAATCTCCATTTAGATTTCTCCAGTTTTTCTGCTAATGTTCTTTTTCTGTTCCAAGATATGATTCAGGATACCATAATGCATTTAGTTGTCATGTGTGCTTAGTCTTCTCAAAATCATGGAAGTGTCTTTATTTTTTTTTCTTTCTTTTTTTTTTAAACTTTTAAATAATAATGGGTAGATTTTTTAAAGAAGTTCTTTAATTGGGAGCCTATAATATTTTCTCATGCATATATGATAAATATGAGTTCATACTGATATCACTGATACTAACTCAGCACCTTGTAGTCAATTCTAGCTTTTCCCACCCTACTCCTTTGCTATCATGGCTTCTATTTTGGACAATGACACTGAGAATTAAGACTGTAAATATCAATAATTTATATTTCTTTTCAACCTTAGTATGCATGTAAAATAATTGTAGAAATGTTACCTTTCATCCCTGTGAGAAACAAATTTATCATCAGACATAAAACAATACTTTGTCACTAAGTTTACAGCATCCAGTCGAAATACTATTTGTTATATAGTTTTAAAGCAGTTACTTGTTTTATAAAGTAAAATACTGATTTGACTACATTATTTCCAGTTTTTCTTGCTTTTCTATTTTGTGATGTCAGTCTTCACTTGCAAAACTTCTGAATAACAATGGATCTCTTCGTAGGCTCTCAATTGTGCTCATTGGAATATATATATTTTTTCTTATTCCAGAACCATATGCCCTTTCAATCTTGCTCTCTCCCTCTGTCTTGCTCTCTTTCTCATTCTCAACTTATATTTGTCTTATTGTATTACTTATGTTTTCCAGTACATATTAAAGATAACATGCATCCATGTCATGTTCCATGTTCCTACTTTAAGAGGTGTCCCTGATATTTCATATTACATATGAAGTTTCTTTTACCTTTACAAATATCCTTATTGAGTTGTTTACTAAGATTTATATTTTAAAGTCATGAATCATTAAACTTTTTTTCTTTTTTTGTGGTACTGGGGATTGAACTCAGGGACATTCTACCTCCGAGCTATACCCCCAGCCCTATTTTTTATTCTTTATTTTGAAACAGGGTCTCACTAAGTTGCGGAGTGCCTCACTAGGTAGCTGAGGCTGGCCGCGAACCCGGATCCTCCAGTCTCAGACTCCCAAATGCTGGGATTACAAGCATGCACCACCACGCCCGGCTTTAAGCTTTTTTTTTTTTTTTTTACAACAGAGTTGTGGTTTTATTTTGTTTTAGGAATATAGTAGTACTTGGGTATTTACAATATGCTAGGTGCTGTGCTAAGTCCTTTACATGTATTTTCTTCATTTAATCTAGATACCAAACAGTTCTAGAAAAGGTACTATTAGTATCCCCATTTTACACATTAGGTTAAGTTTCTTGCACAAATTCTCTCAGTATTTAAGTGGTAAAGCTATGATTAAAGTCAAGAAACATAATTCTAGATATCAAGTTTTTTTTAAATTTTATTTTATTGGTGCATTGTAATCATACATCTTGATGAAGTTCAAGTGGATAGAGGCATACATGCACACAGCACTCACTGAGCTCTCCCCCAGTTCCCACTCTATTCCCTTTCCCTTTGCTCCTTCCTGTGCTCAGCACAGTGATTGACTTTGATAAGTTTGTGTATGGACATCATGTCCATTGAGATGTTTCCCTTTTCCCCCCTTTCATCTCCCTTTGTTAGGTCTCCTTCATTCATCTAAGGTTTCTCCTCCTTTGTTTGGAGTCCCTCCTCTATACTATTTTCTCCCTAGCTTCTGCATATTAGGGAGAACACCTAGATTTTCATTTTTTTGTGACTAATCTCACTTAGCATAATGTTCTCCAGTTCCATTCATTTCCCCCCAAATGACATAATTTTGTACTTCTTTATGGCTGAATAGAATTCCATTGTGTACATATCCCATAGTTTTGTAATCCATTCATCTATTGATGGACATCTTGGCTGGTTCTATAGATTGGCAATTGTGAATTGTGCAGCTATAAACATAGATATGCATGCATTAGTCTAGTAGTCTGGTTTCCATTCTTTTGGGTAGATGCACAGGAATGGTATTGCTGGATCAAATGGTAGGTTCATTTCCATTCTTTTGAGGATCCTCCACACTGTTTTCCAAAGTGATTGCACTAATTTGCAATCCTACCAACAATGTTCCTATTTCTTACACCCTTGCCAGCATTTGTTGTTGTTTGTGTTTTTAATGATTGCTATTGTATTTAGCTGAAATATCAGGGTAGTTTTGATTTACATCTCTCTAATTTCTAATGATGTTGAGCATTTCCTCATACATTTATTGGCCATTTGTATTTCTTCTTTTGTGAAGTGTCTATTTAGTTCACTTGCCCATTTTTTAATTGAATTATTTTTTTTT
>PVLC010026722.1:0-22470 GCA_004027655.1 Graphiurus murinus
ATCTCCTTGTACGTGTCCATTGAGCTGGTGAAGCTCGGGCAAGTCTTCTTTTTGCACAACGACCTGGACCTGTACGATGAAGAGACCGACCTGTCCATTCAGTGCCGAGCCCTCAACATCACGGAGGACCTGGGCCAGATCCAGTACATCTTCTCCGACAAGACAGGGACCCTGACGGAGAACAAGATGGTGTTCCGGCGGTGCACCATCGTGGGCAGCGAGTACTGCCATCAAGAAAATGGTATGAGGGCTCCCAAGGGCCTCCACCCCTCTTTCTGAAAGGAAACACCCTGCTCTCCTAAGAGAAGAGGATAAAAACATGCTACCCTGACTGCACAGAGGCTGTATGGCTTTTTGACAAGCTGCATCCTGTATCCCTGTGATCTTCCTTATCGCAGCAGCGCTGTTCTTATACCTATAAACTTGCCTTTGTGCACAAAAACTAAGAGTGGCCCCCTCAGTGATAGCCCTCCAGTTGATCTTTGCTCGGTACCATTCACAGCATGGGCTGTTTATGTCAAGACTGGATTGGAGATGTGTCCCGATTATGTGCCGGTCATGCAGGCGAGGTTTGGGAATTTCATAGGTCACTTTACCTGATATATCAGGACAGGTCTAGATCTAGATACCGGGTCATATTTGACACATCTAGAAAATTCCTTCCATGCTGACAGATTTTAAGAGAAAATCTCTTAGACTTTGCAGCAATGATTTAGGAGAGAGGTCTGTAAGATGCCTGGACTGTTATCTTGCCTTGAAGGTGGACTATAAAACTGACCTGATTCCCTCAGGCACCTCTCTCTCTCTCTCTCTCTCTCTCTCTCTCTCTCTCTCTCTCTCTCTCTCTCTCTCTCTCTCACACACACACACACACACACACACACACACACTTCACACTTCTAATTAAGAAAAGAAACTTTTAGGACAGCAATGTTCATATAAGGGAATGGAAGATGTGGAGAAAGAGAAAGGAGAGGATATTATAGGCAGCCATATCCATTTTGCTGTGGTGACACTTCACCATTTACCTGTAATCCCAGTACTTGGGAGGCTGAGACAGGAAGATTGCAGGTTCAGAGCCAGCCTCAGTAACTTGGCGCAGCTCTCAGCAACTTAGTGTGACCCTGTTTCAAAGTAAAAAAAAAAAAAAAATAGGACTGGGAGTGTAGCTCAAAGGTAGAATGCCCCTGGGCACAATCCCTAGTACCACACACAATAAACAAATACATAAATAAAAAATAACAACTACTACTACAAGTAGTAGCCAATTTCACATATTATATCATTAAATCTTCAACACAATCCTCTAAGTTAGATACTTTTTTAAAAAAAAACTTAATTGAGGAAATAGAGACATGAGTTTAGTCAAAGCTCAAAGTCACATACTTGGTAATAGAGCCAGGATTTGAACCCATGGAATTTCATTGCATCTCTCTTTCTTAGTCTTGGTAAGCCAGTTACTGATTTTCCATAGCAGCATAGACCCTTCCCGTGCTGTTCTCTCTAACCTCAAATTCTGGCGTCTCCTCAGCCACAGCCTGACCAATGTATGACAAGACTCCTTTCTTACAGCCAAGCGCCTGGAGACCCCAAAGGAGCCGGACTCAGACAATGAAGAGTGGACTCAATACCAATGCCTGTCCTTCCCACGCGGATGGTCCCAGGGCCCAACAACCATGAGAAGCCAAGGAGGTGCCCATCCTCTGAGGAGGAGCCAGAGCGCCCGGGTGCCCATCCAGGGTCACTCCCGACAAAGGTCTGTAGGACGCCAGGAAAGCTCACAGCCTCCTGTGGCCTTCAGCAGCTCCATAGTAAGTCCCTGCCTTTCCTCTTTGGATTGCAAGTGTCCTGTGGTAGGAAGAGGTGGGAGAGGACTCTGGGGTATGGAAGAGAAAAGACCATATGTAAACCCTGATTGCCCTAAAAATGGCGGCTCTTGGTTCTGTATGGAGTCCACTCACGTGTTTTGCAGGCATATATGATTGTTATTAATTTCAAGCGAACAATCTTCCACACCAGGCCAGCATTTCCTTGTGACAGTGACTGGCTGGAGTCAAGGAATCCACATCACTTAGACTAAGCATGTGGCCTTCAGTTCATGACAGCCTCTCCCGCTCCACCTAGCCCCATCGCTGAGCTAAGAGTGGCAGCATGCTCATTACACACGCTTTTCCAACTACACAGTTAAGAGAGGCAAGAAAGATTTGTCATGCCCACATTTCTTTAAAGTGGGAAAACAGAAGATAAGCCTGTAAGGCTTTGGATGTTTGAAGACAAATGGGAGAATATATTTTTTTGGTAGAAATCAAAACTAAATCTTGAACAGTTACAATGCAAATAATTTCTGTGTCAAAAATGACCCGACCCACTTCATTCCCTTAGGTTAAGTTTCTGGACACTGGGGACATTCAAGTTTGTGACTTTGGTCCAGGACTCTAGGCATGCAGTCCATTCATGTGTGCTCCATTGGAACAGCCATCAGTACACACCCAGGAGGCAGGGGAACACTCTGGGTTCCTCCCCAAGATCACACAGCATGCCCCACAGATCAAGGCCAGAACTGGGGCCTTCTGACCCCTGTCCTATTCTCTGCACCTACTCTTTCTCCAGGGAGCATGAAAACACCTTATCTAGAATCATCTGCACTTGCAGGAAATTCACAGGGAAGCCCAGCTATCTTCATCAAGAGACACATCCTAACAGATGGGCCCTAAAGCATTATTATCCCATTATTGAAAAATTAGATTTTAAAAATCATACTTTTGGCCAATTTCTTTCTAGTGTTTTATTTCTCCCATGGTACACACACACATTCATAACTATACATAGTTAACTTTTTTGGCAATCATGGTATATATCAGTTGTAAATTTCAGGGGATGGATACCAAAAGTATTTTCCATTTTGCTATCCACTTTTTTTATAATCCAGGGCCATGTTTCCTAACTGTGACAAAGAAATGCTGTGAGTCTGTGTTCATCTAACTTTGGATGAGGACAAAGTTGACGCTCTTGCATGACTGTCACCCACATAAATGCAACATTAGCAAGGATAAAACAAGAATTCATGTTAGGACTAAGGGTCCTCATAAGCATACAAGAGAAGCCACCCATAGATGCCTGTGGGTTTTTTTTTTTTCCTTTTTGATCTTTTCAAGTGATTTAACAGTAGGACAAATGCATTGTCAAATTTTTCTGTTATTCTGCCATCTCTGAATAGAATGTTCCTCCCCTGATTCTTTACCTAGATGGGGATTTTAATACTTTTATTGGTGCATCATAATATGTCATAATGCGACTCAAAGTGATGCATTTGTACCTGCACGCACCTCTTGGTGTCTTTCCCTCCATATTCCACCCCCTCCCCCTCCTCCTCCCCTACACATGTTAGTGATATTGGTAATGATACTTTCATAGATGGACATAACATTATTTAAACATTTCCCTTCATCAGTTCTCTTTTCCTCTCCCCAACCTCCTTCCCCAATCCCTTTCCACCATTCTCCTCAACTCTCTCCTTATTTATTTGAAGTCCCTTTTGCTTCTCATTTTTGTCCTATTTTCCACATCTGAGGGAAAGTGTATCATCTTTGACTTTCTGAGACTGGCTGATCTCACTTAGCGTAACATTCTCTAGTTCCATCCATTTTCCTGCAAATGACATAATTTGGTTCTCTGTGAATGAGTAAAATTCTATGTGTCTATAAACCACATTTTCTTTATCCATTCTTCTGTTGATGGACATCTAGGTCAGGTCCCTAATTGGGCTAGTATGAAATGTGCTACTGTAAACCTGGGTGTGCATGTATCACTATAATATTCTAACCTTAATTCTTCTGGAATGATAATACCAAGCAGTGGTATAGCTGCGTCAGATGGTGGATCCATTTTTAGTCTTTTAAAGATCCTCCATACTGACCTCCTTTGTGGTTGTGCTAATTTTCAATCCCACCAGCAGTGTATAAGAGTTCCTATTTCCCTACCTTCTCACCAGCATTTATTGTTGTTTGTATTCTTGATGATTACCATTCTAACTGGGGTTAGATGGAATCTCAGGGTAGTTTTGATTTGCATTTCCCTGAGTGCTAATGATGTTGAACATTTTGTTTTTTATCTATTTGTTGACCATTTGTTTTTCTTCTTTTGAGAAGTATCTAATCAGTTCAATTGTCCATTTTTTATTGGGTTATTTTTCCTTTTGGTGTTAAGTTGTTTGAGTTATTTATATGCTCTAGGTAGTAGTAGTCCTCTAAATGTTTTTTAAATGAATGTATTGAATTATCTATGTGTCTTTGGGAACCTTTCAGTTATAGATACCACAGCATCTCTTGTGTCGGAGAACAAATGTCTCCCTCCCCCTAGACATGAAGAGGAGAAAAAGGAAGCTTTGCACACGCACACGCACTGATTCACTAGCCCTGTTCCACTCACAAATCACAGAAGCCCTGAACCAGGCAGTGTAAATTTGATGAGGGCCCATTACCAATGGTCAGCAGGAGGGGCATACTAGCCTCACACTGTCTCTAGATCCTGGACGTCATCATTCCTCCCTGGCTGGCAAGTTTCAAGGCCAAGTTCTAAGTTCATTCAGGAGCAATAAGGAAGTTGATGTATGAATTAAGTCACAGTTCTTGTTGCCCAGACAGGTGGGGATGGTGACATGTTCTCTTTATGAGCAGATAAGAATACTGTTGCATAGCTGGGTTGCTTGAAAATCTGGGGTTAATGGTACAGCAGCGTGCAGGGGGAGCTATTCAGGAAGAAACTGGGCTTAAAGGTCAGGATATGGAGGTTCTGGTTTTAGCTGTGCTCCTGGCCTGTTGGGTAACCCTAAACAACATATTAAGCCTCTTTCTATCCTATTTCCATCACCTGGAACTACTTAAAACTCTCACCAGTCTATTCTAAAAATCAAATAGCATAATGTTTGTGCTCACCTGTAGGATTCCCTTCTAGGTATGAATCAGGCACATTTCAGGGTGCGGTAACGCAGGTTTTTGTGTCAGCTCTGCCATGAATTAGCTCTTTGACGCTGGTCAACTTGCTGAACCCGAAGCCTCAATTCTGATTTTCTCCTAATTATAATGACAGTTCTAGCTCACAAGTTTATTTCGAGGATTTAATTCTTAAAATCATATATTTTAGACACAAGGATCACCAATAGACATTTTTTTATTGGTACATTGTAATCGTACATCTCGATGAAGTTCAAGGTGATGGAGGCACACATGCACACAGCACTGGATGAGCCCTCCCCCAGTTCCCACGCACTCTCTCTCCCTCCCCTCCTTCCCCTGCTCAGCACAGTGATTGCCTTTGATAAGTTTGTGTTTGTACATCACATCCTTTGAGGTGTTTCCCTCTTCAAGTATCCCTCCCCCTGCCGTCTCCCTCAATTAGGTCCCTTCCTTCACTCCACAAGGCTTCTTCTCCTTTGGAGTTCCTCCTGCATCCCAGTTTCTCCCTAGCTTCCACATATGAAGGAGAATATCCGGCCTTTTGTTTTAAGTGATCTTTCTCCAGGGAAGCTGTGCACCCCAGACAAGCGTTGGCACGTCTGATGTCAGTGGGGTTGGAGTGGAGGGAGGGAGGCACTGGGGGAGCCCTCCCCCGTGAAGTTTCAGCATGTTTGGTCTAGGGTGGGGCATGAAGTTTCATATTTTCATTTCTGATGATTCTCAGGGGCAGCCAAGATTGAGAGCCTCTCCAGGCAGACCTATCGCCCTACCAGGAAACAGCTTTCCTGCGGCTCACATAGACACTCAAACAGCTTGGAAGTCCTTGGTGGAGGGGCTGATTTACAGACTCTCGTGCTAACCTGTGGAATACCTCTGGCTGCAGGCAGATCTTTGCCACAGTCTCCAGAGATTTCTTGGCAGCCCGAGGGCTCTCTGGATATACACCCCACCCTTCCTCTCCGAGCTTCATGCTCCTCTGCACCTGGCCTTCGGTGCCTTGCTCCATCTGCCCATCTGGCGTCCGGTCGAGTCTGGTAATCTCTCCGAACCACCTGTTCCTTCCTTCCTCCTGCACCTTGAGTCAGAACTGTCAAGGCCCAGGGTGCCTCGTCTTGGCGTTGCTTCCTATCACCTACTGAAGAAGCCCGCTCTCAGTTCCCCTAGTCCTAAGCTACAAACTAAAACTAGAATCAACAGTAATAATCACCACCAAAGCTGGGGGTTTTCTTTTACTCTTAAAAACAAAAACCAGGAAGCATCAATGATTATCTCCTAATTGCCTGCAGTAAAATCTGAGGCTTTGCAATGGGTAATACACACGGGAAAATGGTGAGCTCTGAGCCAATGTTTAACAGTGCCGGCAGATAGAAAAGAAATGCCTTTTTTTTTTCCTGGTCTGTAAGCAGCCAAGATTTAAGCCAAGTCCTTCTTTAGAAGAGCCACCTGCAGAACCATCAGACCAGAGATTTTGCACTGAAGTCAACTCAGTCCCTCCAAGTTGACCGCCATCCTGTGGCCACCCCTTACCCCACAGAGAATGCAATCGACAGGAGCCACGGAGCATCCTTGGGCTCTGCCTCCCTTCCTTAATCTTTGCCTGCCTCTCTTTCTTTGGAAAAGACTCCTACAGCACTCCCTACAGATTGGTAGGGCATGCACACGCTCCTGCAGTGAAGTTAGATAAGAGACTTGATTGAGTTAGCCGGGCACACAAATCTCTCTGGGAGTGATGTGACCACCCAGGATGGAACCTGATGGAGACCATGTCAGCTGCAATTTCCTTTTGTCCCAGGGTCCCCAATGGGCAAAGGGGACACACACAGTAACAGGGCTCACTAAATGTGGGGTCTGGCCAGATCCGGGAAACTCTCTTTCTCCTGGCCACTGAGAATTTTCCTTGAGCTTATTCCTATTTGGGGAAAAGCTTGCTCTAACAATCTGTGTGCTCTTTAAGTTTCCTAACATTGGGCTTCCCCTGTTCTTTATCCAAAGGAAATATCGTCAAGGTCACAACCTCAGCCAGGGCAGAAACATCACAGCTGAGAACAATATTTTTAATCTTTATCTCCCTAGCAACCAGGCAATTCTGTTTCCATGATATGAATACACCGTATGGTTAAATATTAAAAGTGAATCAAAGGCCAAGTGGGGGGAAGTTAGTGTGCCTCCCTCTTCTGTTCCCCACCACCCCAGAGATGGCCATTAATTGTCGGTAGTTTCCTGCGTATCCTTCGCAGAGGAGTTTCCCAAGACAGAAGCGTGCAAGTGTGATGTGCACATGAGTTCAGCCTTTACCCAGATGGAAGCAGATGATATATAGTTTGAGATTTTGCCTTTTTTTTTTTAACCTATGGGAACTTGAAGAATATTTATTTACTCTGTCCAAACAGGCAAAGAGCTGCCTCATTCTTTTGTCAATGACTGTTAGAATGTGTTGGATAGTTCCATCATATGGTACACATGTGTATACATTTTTCTACAGAGTTAATTCTTAGTGCATAATTACTAAATTGAGGTGTGTGTATGTGTGTGTGTTCATGTGTGTTCGTGTGTGTGTGTGTGTGTGTGTGTTTATTTTGATCAATTTTTCCCAAGATGTCAAACCAGTTGAGACACTCACCAACAACAAATGGAAGAGCCTATTTCTTGCCACCTCTGCCAGGTCTCTGCATAGTCCATGTTTACGTTTCTTTAGAACAGACTTTCATTTATTTGGCCAGCTGGTCAGTCAGCAGACATTCAGTAATCATCCATTCTGTGGCAAAGACTGTGCTAGACGCTGATGATATAAAGTCAAATGGGGCATTGCCCCTGATTTCAGGAGCTCACAGCCCCAGTGAAAAGCAAAAATACCAATGACCACAGAACAGGGCTCTCTGTGCTGGGCAGCAGGTGCAGATGTGCTGCCCCAGCTCAGCAGAGGTGCGGCTCGTTGTCCTGGGAGTATCAGGCAGGCTCCCTACAAGGGTCAGCACCTGAGCTGGATTTGGACACAAGATTAAAAGTCAACCAGAGGAATGAGAAGACCTCCTACAGGGAAGGGGGTGGGGATGCGATCATTGCAGGAGGAAACAATCCATGTAAGCAAGAGGGAGGACTGGGGTTCTAGGCACTAGCTGGAATGAGAGGTACAAATTAAGGAGAGGTGAAACAGGAATTGGAGATACCAGAGGAGCCATGCTCCAAAGGGTCTCCTTCTGGGCCTAGGTGCCAAATTTCCATCGTGAGCTCAGTGGATACCTTGAGCGACAGGCTGCTGCATCCGATCAGTGATAGTTCCATTCTGAACTCGGGTGAGTTATCAGTAAAACTGAGAGGAGGCTGGCAAAGTGGAGATTGGCCCACTTTCCCTAGCCTTCAATGTGGGAGCGCATTCCAGCCAGACAGGAAGTGGAGCCAAGAGGGCGGCCATGTAGCGCAGGCCCTTGCTGCTCAGACTGTGGTCCTTGGGCCAGCAGCACAAGCACCACCTGGGAGCTTGGTAGAAATGCAGCTGCTCAGGCCCCACTCCAGGCCTGCTGAGTTAGAATCTATGTTTTCTTAAGACCCTCCCCCCCAGTTGATTGGTACAAGAAGCCTTGAAAGTTTGAGAAGCATTGGTGTAGTGCTTAAGGGTTCAGGCTTTGCTTAAGGGTTCAGGCTTTGGCATCAGGCAGATTCAAGTCCTGGCTCATTATTTGTGACTATGCAACCTTGGGCAAATCCTTTAACTGCAATGAACCTCACAATCAAAATGGACAAGTGGCAGTAGCTTTATCACTGCTGCCATGATGATTACAAGATACACCTGAAATCATTCAGCAAAGGAACTGGCGGTGCTGTACAGTCTCAATAAATATAATCAAAAGGCAGCCCTTAGTATGTGCATGATCACCTTCCTCAAAGAGGGTTCGCATGGATTTCAGGTGTTCTGCAATGGAAAGAAATGCAACCCATTGAGGTGCTGGCTGCTGCAAAGCTCTAACTTAAATAACTGGTGGGTTCCCCACCTCCCCCCACCCCGCCCCATGAATTTATATTTCTTTTCCTTCAGAGAGATAGACCAGCCGTGGGCAGAGGCATTGCTTTTATCTAAGTGCCAACTTCCTAAATGTTAATGGACCACAAAGGAAAGCAATGAGCCGGAAGGGACATGAAGAACCTTGCTCTGTGTAGGCAGTTCTGTGGTGACTGGGTACGGTTAACCAACATCTGCCCCTGGCACCTACAGGCAGGGCCTGTTGCCAGGCAGAGAGAGGTAGGCCTTTTGGAGCCTTCAAAAGGCAAAGGAGCCTTTTGAATGCATTGGTGTATGATCAGGAGATGTATTAAATAGTTTTGCTTGTTTATTTGCAGTACTGGGAATTGAACCCAGGAGCCTTCTACCTCTGAGCTACACACCCAGTCCTATTTTTATTTTTATTTTTTTTTACTTTGAA
This sequence comes from Graphiurus murinus, assembly GCA_004027655.1. Taxonomy (NCBI): domain Eukaryota; kingdom Metazoa; phylum Chordata; class Mammalia; order Rodentia; family Gliridae; genus Graphiurus; species Graphiurus murinus. The sequence goes on from PVLC010026722.1 coordinate 9,374, forward strand.
ACAGAGTCTAAGTTGCAGAGGGCCTTGCTAAGCTCTTGAGGCTGGCTTTGAACCTGTGATCCTCCCATCTCAGCCTCCCATGTTAATGGACCACAAAGGAAAGCAATGAGCCGGAAGGGACATGAAGAACCTTGCTCTGTGTAGGCAGACTATAGGCCTGCACCACCACACCTGGCATATTAAGTAATTTTAACAAAGACATGTAAAGAGTCCATCAGTGGTCAGGCAGCAGAGTATCCTAGAAAGGAGTCAATCAACAAACATTTTGAGTACCTGCAATCTACTGGTCACTGGGGCAAATCAGAGACAGTCTTTTTCATGATACTTATAGATTAGAAGGTGAATGTACTTGGAGTTCATAGCTGTTAAGTCATTTAACAGTGTCACCATTTGGAAATACATAATATGTAGCTTGGAGCAGAGCATTGTGTCATAACAGGCTAGAGGTAGGGTGGAGTGAAAGCTGTTCCAGCTCTGACCTTAAGTCAGCACATGATCTCAGGCGGTTCTCTTCCCTCCTCTCTGGTATCAGTTTTATCAGTAGGAAAATAAAGGGTTTGGCTTCAATGGTCTCCAGGCTTCTTCCCTACCTCTGGGTATCTTGTAGTAAGGTTTAATAGTTTCCAGTTCCTGGAAAAGGGAGATGGCATGATCTCCTCTGTAATTCCACAGCCTGTCTGCTGGGGCCTGGGGATTTGATGCACAAGCCCATCCATTGTGCTCGGGATGTCAGACACCGGCTGTCAACAAGTCAAAGGCCACCTCGCCTCATGGAGGATCTTGCTTGGTATGGAAGTGAAGAGCAGGAATTCTAGAGTCCAACTATCCAGAAGCAGTGGAAAGAATCCTGTTCTCTTACTGTATGGCCTTGGATAATATGCTTACCTTCCCTGGGCATCAATTTCCTCATCTGAAACGCACGGGTAGCTGGAGGATCTAGCACTCAGGAGATGATGGTGGTGCAGGGATGTGAAAACACATAAGAAACACCACACAGGCAGGAGCTCCCACTGTTATTGTGAAAACTGGGCTGAGGGGTTTTTGGGGTGCTGTTAGTGAGCTGGTGCGAGGTGCCGGAGGGACCCAGGAATCTGGTCACAAACATTTGCTAAGGAGTGCCCATAGGTTACTGTGCGGTGACCACAGGAAAGAAACCCCACACTAGCAATCCAGGAATCCGAGTTCTGATTCTGGCTTTTTGCTGGTTCACTGTATGACGTTGGTCAAATCAGTGCCTCTCTCTGCATTTCAACTAAACCGGGACTAGTTGCATCTCACCCTGGAGCTGTGAGAATGTGCCAAGGTCACATGAATGGCATTGCTCTGGAAGGTGGGAGGAGCTTTGTGAGTGGGAAACACGCTCAAAGGCAGAAGGATGGCTAGCGCATGCGCTCTTGGCAAGTTTTCTAAAAATAAAGACTCTACAAGGTCTGGCCAGTTAATCATGGTTTACGGGGCAACAGAAGGAAATGCAGGTTTGATGCAGTGTTCCCAAGCATTCTTCCTTTTGGTAAGCAGGCTTTTTCTAATTGTTGCCACCTTCCAATGGTGTGAACAAGTTGGGGTGTGCATGTGGACTCTCGGGCACACCCGAATGAGACGGGCCTCTTGAAGAGTGTGCACTCCATCCTGTGCACTGTGCACATCTGGGTTTCCTCCCCTGTGGCTCTCACCTGAGCCAACAGCCCCAGGGAGGAGTCAGATTTCTGGAATCACAGCATTCAGTAGTCACAGAAGACAGTCTGAGGATTCTGCCCATTGGGATTTTTTTTTTAATCCCAACTTGGGTCCTTATTGTGAAGCTCATTGGACCCCCAGCTTCCTCCTGCACTCTTCAGTCAAGATGGCCTCAGTCTGTTCTTTCCAATCATTAACTCCTTCTAAACTTATTTGGCTGTAAAGTCTGAACACAGATAGAAATGGTCTTATGCAGAAGCTTCTTTGAAGAATGAATTTTTCCTATCTTACTATTGAGAGCTGGTATTTGTTGAGCAACCACTTCAAACAAAGCTATAATTAGAGTTCTAGAAGATACAATCTCATGGAAAACTCTGTCTTTGAGGCTCTTATCTCTAGATAAAGTAAACATGGACATAGAAAGTAAATTTAAAATAAGTCAGCTCAAGATGGAGGCAGGGAGGTAGGCAAAGCTGGATATTGTTGCTCCACTACCACCACCTCCTTCACTCCAGTTCAGCCAGTGAAGCTGTCCTGGCTTCAGATCTTGGAGTGTGGTGGGGGGAGGGACATGGATCTGGGGCAAAATAAGAGAGAGAGGGATGGGTGGATCTGTCAACAAGATAAAATATAAGTCAATATATAATGAATGCCAAAGAGATGGCTCAAGAGGCACCTTCTGTAAAGATGTGAGAATTTGGAAACTCATGAGTCATGTCCAACCCAGAGAGGGAGGGAGGGAGGGAGGGAGGGAGGGAGGGAGGAAGGAAGGAAGGAAGGAAGGAAGGAAGGAAGGAAGGAAGGAGGACTTACCATCTGTTTTCTCCTGAAAAGTAAGGCTATTTGCAAAATGGACCAGTCTTGGAGCATTTCACCAGGCAAAGCAGTCACATCTTTTAGACTCAGCTGGACATACCAGAATCATACCTCCCACCACCCCATAATGTCCTCACCTGTGCCTTAGCCCCTTCCTGCCCACTACATGTGAACATTCTAAGCTCAAGAACTTGATGCTGTAGTTCAGAAGAAGGAGAATCATTGTGAGCTGGATGAACTGTCACAGACTGGTGGAGCTTCTCATGGTTAGCGAAGTCTGAGTAGGATTTTGGTGCATAGGAGAGGATTTTTCAAAGCGTGATCAGAGGTGTAGAGGGGAGGATAGATCCAGAATGCAGCAGACAGACCATGAGGCTAAGCTGAGGGTCCACACTGAGTAGGAGAGCAGGCGTGTAAAGCAGGAAAGAATCCAGATGCGAGATGAACTGATCATGCTAACAGCAGAGATATGGAGATCTTCTGAAATCCATAGCACCATGAGATGGTGGAGTTCTAGGAAGACTGCACAGGTCCCAGGAAAGAGGTGAGGGCCAGCAACACTGGGGTAGAGGCTGGTGCAGAAATCCGAGATCATGGGCTGGAGGGTCTGGGCACAGCTGGAAGCAGAGGGAACGGGGAATAAATGATGAGGAGACACTGGGAGGGAAGAACTTCCAGGGCCTGATAGTTGGTAGATACGGAGAGCTGATTGACAGGGAGGAATCAAATAAGAATCAGCAATGATGAGGCCAGATGCAAGACCGCAGTGAAGACTGGATCATCCCTTCCCTCAGGCATGTGAAGAATCCTCCAGGTCCCTTCAGGAATGACTCTCACTGGGGCTTTCCTCTTCCAGGAAAAAGATGTGACACCAGATAAAAACCTCCTGACCAAGGTGCGAGATGCTGCCCTGTGGCTGGAGACCTTGTCAGAGGCCAGGCCCACCAAGCCTTCCCTCTCCACCACCTCCTCCATCGCCGACTTCTTCCTTGCCTTGACCATCTGCAACTCGGTCATGGTGTCCACAACCACTGAGCCCAGACAGAGGGTAAGGACAGTGATGGCTGGGGGGAGGGGAGGAGGAAGGAAGAAGGTGGGATGGGGGTGGGGAAGAGCCCCGATCAGAGACACATGACACTTGGGTACTAGTCACGGTGTCACTGTGTCATAACTGTGAGATCTTGAACAGGTCTCTTGTTCTTTCTGGGTCTGTCTCCTCATTTTTAGATAAAATGGAAGAAGCTGAATATGAATTTTCAGTGCAGCTCTTAAACTAGGTTTATCTACCTGTAAGAGTCAGTGTTTATGAAGCACTGAGCTATGTGACCACCCCATGCTTGTATTCTCACTTAATCCTCATAACCCAAAATAATATGTAACATAGTAATAATAAATATGTCTTTATATTTAGCATATTTAATAAATGATCAACATAATTGAAAATAACTAATTAACATATTTAATGAATATTTGGCATATCTAATAATAAATATTTGACATATTTAGTAATGAATATGTCTTTATGTTTAATGACGAGAGAAATAATAAGTCTGATAACTTCAGTAACTTAATGAAGAGGATATAGTTAATGCATGGTAGAACCATTTGAATAACTTTAGGATAGTTCCTAATAAAATCTTCTTGTACTGGTCTCTGCTTTTATTATTTTTATTTATTTTTATTATTTTTATTTATTTTTATTTTTTAATTATATGACTTTTTAATTTTTATACTTTTACTGGTTCAGTGTAACCGCACGTCATAATGTAGTTCAGAGTGATGGGAAAATTCCATGCACACAGCACTTGGTGAGCTTCCTGCCAACTCCCTCTCCTTCACCATACGTGATATTGAGATTAGCACTGGTAATTTCACATAGGTCCATAACATCAATGGAAGTGTTCCTCTGCTTTTATATAGGGGTAAAATAATAATTAATAATAGTAATTAGCACGATGTGTGATATTCTTCCCATGGAAATAATGCAGATCGATGGTCACTCATGTGAAGTTATGCTTCAAAATCTACTTAAGACAGGTTTGTCTTCAATTATCCACAAACTCTTAGCTAAGCTCCCCAGTGTGGCACTGACGAAAATAATTAGGTGGTACAACTGGGACTTATAAAACCAAGAAAAGGAGATTCGCCCAGACACCAAATCACAGCTTTCCCTTAGTAAGCCCAAATTCCAGGCCACCCCGAAGTCACTTTGGCCACGGAAAAGCCACCAAGCAATCAGAAATTTTCAGGGACATTGGGGAGTCAGGAAGCGTTACCTAATAAATTGACTATTTTTGAGAAAGGAAGAAGCATTTTTTTTTAAAAGACAGTGTCCAACTCTCAATTTTCAAGTTAATGATGGGGCTTAAGCTGGCCAGCAGCTCAAAAACTCGGTCTCTGGAGTCCAAAACACTCCAAGCTGAGTCTCAGCTACACAGAACCTACACATTGAGCAATGAAAGCCAAATGAATTAACCTCTTGGTGCCTCAACTTCCTCATCCGTAAATCAAGATATTGACAGAATGCCATAAAGTTGCTGGAAAGATGAAATGGGTTACTGCATGCACAGATAAAGAAATAAGGTTATGGTAAGGGTTCAGGGAATGTAATTTCTTACCAAGAGAGCAGAACTTTCATCTCCTTGCCTTGCCTTTGTCGGTGATCAGAGTGGGATATTCAAAAGATAGAGGCAGGCCCCTACTTAGATGAGCAAAGAAGGTGACGGGGGACAGGGGGAACACCCTAATGCACATGATGTACTTTCACAAACATATCAAAGTCAATTACTAAAATGAACCTGAGAAGGAGAGAGGGTGAGGGAGTGGGTCGGGATTTGGGGAAGGGTTAAATGAGAGATGTGTGCATGTATGCCTTTACCAGCTTGTACCTAACAAAGATGTATGATTACAATGCACCAATAAAAAAAAATAAAAAAATTTTAAAAAAAGATGAGACCCCTAGACTATCAGGCCTGAAACATCTGAACTAAACTCCCTCATTTATTAGTGAGTCAATAAGGCCCACAGAAGAGAAAAACTTGCCCATGATCCCAGAGGGCCCTAATAATCCACTGAGGGCAAAATCACACTCTGCACAAGAATTCTTGGCAGCATTTCCAGAATGTGATGTCCAACTTTCCTCTTTGACCACAGGTTACCATCCCACCCTCCACCAAGGCCCTGGGGACGTCCCTGGAGAAGATCCAACAGCTCTTCCAGAGGTTGAAGCTCTTGAGCCTCAGCCAGTCATTCTCGTCCACCACGCCCTCTGATGCAGACCTGGGGGAGAGTTTAGGGGCCAACGTGCCCACCCCGGACTCTGATGAGAAAGATTACGCATCTTTATGCAGTGGAGACTACTCTACTGATGGTGGCTACAGGAGCAACATGGGGGACCAGGGTGACATGCTGGGGTCTGGGTCAGGGTCTTCCTTGGAGGAGCCAGAGGCCCCAGCGCTGGGCCTGGCTGGCCCTGAATTCTGCTATGAGGCCGAGAGCCCTGACGAGGCCGCCCTGGTGCATGCCGCCCATGCCTACAGCTTCACGCTGGTGTCCCGGACGCCCGAGCAGGTGACCGTGCGTCTGCCCCAGGGCACCTGCCTCACCTTTGACCTCCTCTTCACCCTGGGATTCGACTCGGTCAGGAAGAGAATGTCGGTGGTCGTGAGGCACCCACTAACAGGTGAGATCATCGTCTACACCAAGGGAGCTGACTCAGTCATCATGGACCTGCTGGAAGACCCCGCCAGTGGTGAGTCCCGCCTTGCCAGGGCTCTGTGGTTTGAGAGGCAGTGTGACATGGTGATGAGGACCTCGAGTTATAATGTCACCTAGTTCAGCAGGACCTACCTGGAACGCAGGCTCACAGGTGCTCTCAACGCAAGATCCTTAAAACAGGCTGCATTTTATATCAGCTAGACATGGAGAGTCACCTGCTTATTAGCATATCGCAGCCTTAAAGTCGAGGAACCTCTTTGATCTTATTTTTTTCCAGTTTTCCAAACTCTATCAAACACACAATTTTATTGCACCCAAATATCCATCAACATTCCCTAGAGCACGCTGTGGTCTTAGCCTTTACTTGGGAGAGAAGCCAACTCAACCCAGGAAGAGAAGTGACTTAGGAGAGATAATACAGTTAGCTAGTGTTAAATCCCAGGCCCAGGTATCCTGAATCCCTGTTCAGTGCTCTTTTCATGCTGCCAGAATTCTGCACCGGGCTCAGTTCACCGAGGGAAGCCTCAAGTGTCCTTCTTTATCATCCTTTTCCCCAGCCTCCCCCAGATGGGTTTTCATAAACTTGCACTGAGCCAGGAAAATGTTCCAAAGTCCCTACATATCAGTGTCCAATTTTGGAGCAGCATGAATTAGTGTGCAGCCGCTTCCTGATTGCTAACAAGGAGAAGACAGTTATGGGGCTATGATTCTCCCAGGATAGTAGATTCTAGCCAAGCTTTAGAATTGCCTGGGCAGCCCTGTGCCTCCTGCATTATCAGCTGTGGCCTAGAGCCAAGAGGTTCATGGGGATTGATTAGTGTTTAGAATGGGAAGGGAGCTAATTAGTTCTCTTCATCCCCAGACCCTGGCAGACAAGCCAATTCAATGCTCTAAGTCAGGAGAGACACAGCACTCTATCTCTGGGCAACAGCCTTCCAAGTTGCCCTGGAGATGTTTATTTGCTCCTCACCTGATTGCAAAATGAATCGGAGATGCTTCCAATAAAAGACAATGCACAATGTTACTGTAAGAACCGAGAAGCAAAACTTTGAAGAAGGGGAACAAAAGACCCCTGTTTTAATAAATCTAGCGTGTTTGAACCTCCACATTGATTCTGAGTTTCCTGGTAGCATTAGCAAAAGGGTAAACTCAAAGACTCACAAATGGAGGACAAAACATTGATTCTCAAGAGCTGGTGTCTTTGAAAATAAAATACTGAAGACAGTGCTCAGTGAGACAGTGCACAAGTGAAGGTTGTGTTTCAGGCTGTTCCTGGACAAGGAAAAAATAATATTTAAAATTATTTATATTGTATAAAAATAGCCTTACAGTAGTATCTGAGAAGATCCGAGCCTTGTTAGGCTTCCTTATACTTTTCTCCCTGTTAAGAATTATATTTTTAGTTTTGCATTGTATGTAGGGATGGATGAGGCACACAAATTCTGCTCACTACTTAAAATCTCTGAAAATCGCAATCTATCCCTGGTTAAGACAGATTCTGAAGCCCTTTCCAAGCTCAGCTTTACAGAGTGTTACGAGTGATTAGTGATGTCTGTGACTGCTTACGCAAAGGGAGTGATAATGGCATTCTGCCCCTCACCAGCCAGCCCAGGCTCACAAACTTTGTTTTATCTAATAAATAAAAGTATGAGTATTGCAAGAGAAAAAAGATAAATTGCTTCTGAAATAAATGTATCATGTACAACTTCACAAAGAGGCTTGGAACACACTGAAATATTTCTCACACTTGTTGTACAGGAAATGTTTTTTCTAAGACTATCTCCTATATAGCTAGAAGTCTGAAAGTCTTCTATAAATAAGTCTAACAGCACCCCCCACCCCAGCATGGTGAAGAACTTAGCTCATGAGATCCAGGTATGTAGCTCTCTTGAAGCCTCACCTGGGACAAGTAGATGACAGAAAGGATGGTGATGGTTTCCAAAGTCAGGTGGCCATCCAGGGCCAACCCCACTACAAAGAAAACAATTTAGTAAATATTTAGATATCTGATGCCCTGGTTAAGCAGGGTTTCTATCAGACCTGAAAACCTCCATCATTCAGTTAAGTTTCCAGATGATTTTCTTACAAATAGATCTTTGAGAACCTACCATCTTCAGAGAGCACATTTTCCAGCCAGGCTTTTGATGAGAAGAGGTATTGAGTTGACACTTTAAGGACTTCTTGAATTATCATTGTCAAGGGCAACACAGCCAGGAGCATTCTTCCATGTCCCAAGGGTGGGCTTTGAGAACATTCCTTCTCTAAAGCATTCCCAGGATGTTGGGGACCAGGATCCTTGAGCATTTATTTTTAGACATGGCCTCATGAGAAACAATGCCTATTTAACAGTGACTGACGTTGATGTGGAAAAGAAGCTGAAGAAAATTCAAGCCCGGACGCAAAAACATCTAGACTTGTATGCAAGAGACGGCCTGCGTACCTTGTGCATCGCCAAAAAGGTGAGAGTGAATTCCTCCAAGCATGCTTTGAACATCACGAGGGCGCTGCATCCCCTGAGCCCTGCTTTGGCCTTTTTCTTTTTCTCTATAAAAGATCCTTAGGATTTGGTTATTTTAATATTTTTCAAGATTAGTTGTTCTGACTCACCACAAAAGTGCATGCTTTGGACAATTTTGCTGGAGCAGAAATCTGAACAGCAAGATCCCATATCCTCTGCTTGTCATTATATATGTAATGGGTAACCTGTAGCTCATAAAATAAGTTTTAATGTTACCTTTTTGCCTTCACAGCAAATTTTTTAAATTTTACATTATTTGCCTAGATTTAAATTTGGGGCACTTTTATGTATACGCATAAACTCTAGATTTCTGGTGTCTCCTGAAAATTTGAGGGTCTGACAAATGGATTCTCCACTGAACAGCAGCAATCAGCTACAAGAATACAGCCATTGAAGCCAGGCATGGTGGTGCACGCTTGTAATCCCTGTACTTGGGAGGCTGAGACAGAAGGATCGCAGGCTCAAAGCCAGCCTCAGCTACTTAGTGAGGCCCTCTGCAACTTAGTGAGATGCTGTTTCAAAATAAAAAATAAAATAGGCCTGGGGGCGTAGCTCAGAGGTAGAATGCCCCTGGTTTCAATCACCAGTGCCACAAAAAAAAAAAAAAAAAGAATGTAGCCATTGACTCCCTTGATGAAGGATATAGGGATAACTCCAACTGTGTTCTGTGTTGGCCGCAGTCCCTACCACTCCCTCTTGCCTCACCCTTGGCCCAGCTATACTTATATAGCTTGCCCACCTGTGCTTTATAGACTTTGTGGCACCTGCAAAAGAAGCAGGCAAAAAGCACTGTGGATTGCAGAGTGGGGGCCTCTGATGAGGTTCCTAACACTTAGTAGGAGTGCCATGGTGGGCACATATTTTTTATTAGGACAAGTGATTTCCCCTCCATAAATCCCCAGGCCCTTCATCTCTTTTAGGTTGCTTAGTGCAACACAGGAATTAAAGTGAGTACTTTAGCCAGGTGTGGTGGTGGTACATACCTGTAATCCTGGTACTTGGGAGGCTGAGACAGGAGGATTACAGGTTCAACGCCAGCCTCACAAATTTAGCAAGGCTCTCAGCAACTTAGTGAAACCCTGTTTCAAAATAAAAAATAAAAAGGGCTGGGGGTGTAGCTAGAGGTAGAATGCCCCTGGGTTCAATCTCTAGTACCACAAAAAGAAAATAAAAAGAATACTCCCTTTAAAGCCAGACCCACGCGGCTACGAGTCCCATTCTCTCTACTTTGAGATGTGTGACTTTGAACAAGTTTCTTTGCCTGAGTTTCATCTGTAAAAATGGTGCTGATGCTCCCTACCTTATACCGTTTCCATAAATATTAATTAAGGTAACTCATGTCAGCACCTGGGACAGCGATCATTGATTTTACTCTATGAATTAAAATGATATCACTACCATCTTATGTTTCCCACTAAAGTTATCTGTGGATATTTTGTCTTCCCTGATAGACTGTACATTCCTCTGCAGCGAAAGGCCTACCCGTGTCCTCTTGGGTTGCCTTATAGAGCCAGGCAGAGGGACTCAAGGAACATTTTGTGCATAGTCAGAAGAATCATTCATGTTTACAAGAGAGAGAATGCATAGAGGGTCAACAGAAGGGTCTAAACGTGCTATGGGACTCCAGCAGAGGAAGAGATGGCACCTCTGTCATCTCTGCATGTCTGCCACCCTGCATGGCCAAGTGGGCTATGGGATGTGCAAAATGTGGCCGCTACCTTCCTTTCCAGCTTCATTTCTGGCCCTACTTCCCATCCTTCCACCAGCCCATGTACTCAAGGGACAGAAAAGAGGCCACGTTCATTGCTACGTCACAGCCTGTGCTCATCATTGAATCTGAGCTTGCACATTATCTGTGGAAGAGACCTGACCATCCCAAACAAAGCAGACCCCTTCCCCATAGTTATTCTCCACCTTATCATACTCCATATCGTCCTTTTTATTATCTGCATAGCACTCCTTGAAATGGTCTATTCTTTTAAATTGCTTACTTGGAGCCAGGTGTGGTGGCACACACTTGTAATCCCAGCATTTGGGAGGCTGAGACAGGAGGATCGCAGGTTCGCAGCCAGCCTCAGCTACTTAGTGAGGCACTCTGCAACTTAGTGAGACTCTGTTTCAAAATAAAGAATAAAAAATAGGACTGGGGGTGTTGCTCAGAAGTAGAATGCCCCTGGGTTCAATCCCCAGTACCAAAAAAAAAAAAAAAATACAACAACAACAAAAAGAAAATTGCTTACTTGGCTAATGTCTCTTGTCCCCCACCAGCATATAAGCCCAGGAAGCCAGAGACCCTGACTATTTGATCATCTCCAGTGCCCGGAGCATAGTAGAGATGCAAAAGATGTTTGGAGCTATAGGAACATGAGGCTCCATCTAAAACTCATTGAGGAGAAAGCCCCATCTAATCATGTAGTGACATTTACACAGGCCCACAGGAGGCCCAGCAGAGGGAGAAGGAAGAGGGATTCTCCTTGCTAACATGCCCAAGGTTACTAACGAGCCCCTTTCTGTCCTGAAGGTCGTAAGTGAAGAGGACTTCCAGAGATGGGCCAATTTCCGGCGTGAGGCCGAGGCATCCCTTGACAACCGAGATGAGCTTCTAATGGAAACAGCACAGCATTTGGAGAATCAGCTCACCTTACTCGGTAGCTAAAAATAAATCATCATTATACCAAAAAAAAAAAGGAATGCTACAAGTTAGGAAGGAAGTTCTTGGCCCTGATTCTGACACTGCCACAAATCTGTCTCAATTAGCAGCCTTCCCTGGGTGCCCTTCCAAGTATTTGGCATAAATGGGCCATGGCATGGCAGTATTCAACCCTCGCCTCCTGGGGAAGCCTGGGAACATTCCTGCACTCTCCGCTCAAAGAAGCCTGTACATTTGGCTCCTTCTCCAACGGTGCAGTCTTCTATCCATTGAAGTGTTTGTTGAGCACCATCCCAAACAAAGCAGACCCCTTCCCCATACAGCATACAAGGCTTCGGGGGCTACAATAGGATACAAGAGCCACAGACTCTGCCCTCCCAGAGCCCAGAGTCTAGCCAGGGTACTGGACGGATAGAGAAGTAATTCCCTCACTCTCAGCAAGTGATGAGAGTCGGCCTAGAAAATGCATCAGATGGGAAAGAAGCAAAGTCAATCTAGCCAATCTAGCCCCAAGACCAAGCAGGGGCTAGGACGGCCATTAACTGAAAGGCAAAAGAGGAGTTGGTCAGGCAGAGGGGGAGAACGCTCCAGGCAGAGGGGAGGAACCAGGCGAAGGCCCAGACATAAGATCCTGGGCCAGGTGGAAACAGAGGGATCTGTTGCGGGCGGACCACAGAGTGGGGCAGAAGTGACGAGAGCTGCAAGGGCAGTGGGACCCACGTTCTGAAGGGCTGTGCAGACCATATGCTGGGTGTCTGGAGAGGGAAAGGAGTGCCTTACTGCCGTATAGAGGGTTTGCTGACTCGCTGCGGAAGATGAGACGCACTGAGGCGAGTTAAGGGGCAGATGGTCTTTCTGTTGCAGGAAAAGCTTTGCAAGGGGCAGAGGGGAGACTTTGCTTCTCAGAATCACACTCCTCACCCCTTGAGGACAAGGCCTCACTTAGGCAATGCCCCCAAAGCCTTCACTGGCCACGCAGCAAAGAGCAGCCTTTCATCTTGGGGAGCGATGCTGGCCGGGGCCTGAGGGCCACATTCAGGCCCTGTCTGACCTTGCTGCGTGCCCTGCCACCTGGCCCTGCACCCTTCTGGGCTTAGTTTCTCTTCTGGAAAAATCCTACCCCCAATGCTCAGTCAGGCAGAAGCCCAAGTAGGAAAAAAGAAAGAAAAAAACAAGATCTCTGTAAGATAGTGATACTTTTGCACCTCAAAAGGAGCAACAAGATTGACTAGAGCAGCTGAGGAGCAGGAGAGAATTTTGTTCCCCATCTCCTTGGGCCTTTCATTTCCTTGTGTCAGCTGTGCAAACCTTCCCTTGCTGCCTCCTAAGGACACAAGAATCGTTTTAACAACAGAGAGGCGGCAGCTAGGCCAGAAACTCTAGGCACCAGGTAGCAAATGGTGTCATCACTCTAAGCCAGCGCTGAGAGCTGGGCTGCAAGACGGAGCAGATGAGGCCACCAGAGTCACCCCACCAGAGCCACCTCCTCCCCTCCGGGGGCCTCCTTTGGTTTCTGGGGAGCACAATGCTCTCAGTTAGGGAGAAGTGTGTACCAGCTGGTTCCGGTGAGAGAGGACTGGCCTGTCAGAACCAGTCGGCCTCCCCTTGCTGGAAAAGGCATTCACAACCTTCCTGTTTCGTCTTCTTCTTTGCACAAATAAATGTGTTCTCTCTCTCTCTCTCTCTCTCTCTCTCTTCCTCCCTCCCTCCCCCCCCCCC